>JMFS01093251.1:0-39437 GCA_000699545.1 Podiceps cristatus | reverse complement strand
ATATATATATAGGCTCATATGGCTATCCCAACTCAAGCTGCATCGTGACTTTGACCTCAGCATGAAATTCTGTCATGCTGGGTGGAGCAAAAACAGGATGAGTTTTCTGGGGTATTTTCAGAACCCTCAGCAAAGTCCCTGTAGGTCTCGTCACACACTGTTTTGCTAGACAGACTGGAAAGGCCAGATAATAGTTCCACACACACTCTGATTTTAAAATTGCACTTGAATCTTTTAGTTCTGTTGTACTGTGAATTTCATCTGTTTCATCCCAAAGCATACTCAGAACTGTGTAGTGTCCTGCTGATGGTAAGCTGATGATCACACATCCATAACCTTACATTTGCAGGGGTAAACAAAGAACTAACATTGGAACAATGGTCTGGACAAAGAAAGTTCCTGAAGGGCAATAAAGTATCAGCCAGAAAAATGCCAACATAAGGCAAGATGATTGTGTTAATACTTACCAGATGAAATAGCTTAAAGAAATCAACATTTGCATACAAGGCATCTTCTACTCTCTGTAGGTTTTCCTGAGACAAGGCACACATGGCCTTGTGCACAGAAGGGAGACCTCTTCGGCTGCTGAAGATAATAAAGCGGTCCAGGAGCATCTGACTGCAAGCAATGTCCTTCAGAGTCAAGTTAGGGACACCATAGGCAAACTGCAACCAAAAACAATGTTTCAGGAACCTTCATATCGTTCAGGAGCAATTAAAAATTTATCAAAAGTGGACACCTTGCTATCAGGCACTGCTAATATTTTCATGAATGGCAGAAGGATGTGGTCAGCTGAAGCATCAGTTTCTGAACCACCTTCACTTAATGTTATGCTGGATCACCTTGCCTTCAGTCACATTTTTCTTCTCGTTAGTGATTTTTCCTTTCACTGAAAAGGTTCTTGTGAGTCGTCTTCCCTTTCTCTCTATCATCTAAGCACACCTGATGCCATGCCACCCATCCATGTGGTTAAGGAGGGATAGCTACGGCTTGCTTGAAAGTATTTCCCCAGGACCAACCGACTGCGCCACATCACTCTACCTTTTGTGTTTAGGGTAGTTACATTTTTGCTGTCAGTTGCTCTAAGAGAAAAAGGCCAGTTCCACTGAATCTCAAGCTTGATTTTCCTCAGTATTTTATTTCACTTATGACTATTCCATCCCAATGTGTCCCCACAGTCATTATTCATTGTCACTGTGCACAGGCATACAGCCAGGCTTTACAAAGCCATTTTAACATTAAACCACACTCATCTACTGATTACCACTTCTAATATAATCACGGAACAGGGGAAAAAAAAAAAAAACAAACCAACAAAACAACAAACACACCACACCCCCCAATTATCTTTAGTGTTCAACCACTGGGAACAGATTAGTTTATAATTGTTGTAATGGAATACTCTCGGTAGTCTATGATTCAGTTCTACTTGCTTTATAATGGGCAGAATATATGGCAATATAATAAAAAGTAGCACTAGAAATTCCTCATAAGCTAATGTTCCCATCCTCTGTCTGTCTCATTTCATGGTACAAATTGTAAGTTAAAAAAGCTCACAATGCTGTGATGACTGTAAATGCCTACTGTGTTTGAGATGAACACAGACTTTCAGATGAACAAGAACTATGCACCAACACAGTATCATTAGGCTAAATTAATTTAATAAACTGCATAGAAAAAAAAAATCATCAAAATCTGCACGGAATAGAACTTTGCTTAGAAAAATAATCTGCTGAACATTCCAGTCTTTAAGACATTTGGATCAAAACAAACACACCACACCTATACCACGTCAGACATAGGTGCACATTTATTTCCTATCTAAGCAAATTAACAAAGCCATCTAAGAGATTCTGACATTATCAAAATTTTATATCTGCAAATCTCCTATAGTTAGCAGCTAAGACTTGTTTGGTGGTGCCTGCAAAAAGAAATATCAAAAAACCCAGAGGAATGAGCAAAGAACTTAATTCAGTTGATTTGGAGAGTGGATTCAAGCTTGAGAAGTTGTTCATTAAGTGCTTCAGATGTCAGAAGCTACCAACAAAACTGCAAATGTGGCTGTGGAAAGTCAGTATCCAGCATAGGAAAGGCAGGGGATGAGAGGTCTAGTACAACATTGTACTTTGTTTACCATGACTGCCCTGAGTTTCAGCTTATGAAGCTGCAGTCAACAAAAACAAAAAAAAAAACCCAAACACCAACACCTGAATTAAGCACAGATTGTGTATTGGAATAACAACCGGAAAAGGGGATGTGAATTTCCATTAAAAGTATCTGAGAGGTACCATCACTATCATCACTACATATAAAGGCATTGTTAACACAAGTTGGACAGCACGGAGAGAGGCAGAACCAAGAGGAAATGCAACTGATAGATACAGTCTGGCTTGCAAAAAACCTCCACAACCAAACATCCTCACCCTCCTTCAAACTGGAACATTTGAATTGAATTTAACTGACTGCATGTCAGTGAAAGAATTTGCTCATTTGCTCAGTCACTTATGTCCTGGGGATGTGTGTGAAAAGAACAGCATTTTTTAAACCATATACACCTAGTCTGGCATGGTCCTCATCATCCAGTGTGAACTGCAATGAAACTGAGCTGCACAGGGAGGCAGCCTGGTAACCTTGTTTTGACTTGTGAAAGGAGGAAACTGTGACATTAACATCATTGAGAAGGATTAAACACAGAAGAAACAAAACAAAACCAAACCAAAAAAGGTTATTTACAAACTGTAACTGCATTTGAAGAATGTTCATGAACAGATGGGATTAGAAAAACATGAAACCTCTGCCTTTCCAATTTTTCCGGTAGGGTGGGCTGTTGCCAATCTTTCCTGAACTTCTTTCTCATTGTGTTTTAACATCAGTCTCTTATCCTTATCTTAGAATGACTCAAAAAAGCGGTCCCTTAGAGGAAAACTTCAATACTTTTTTTTTTTTTTTTTTTTTTTAAATCAATGCGTCACTGTTTGGCCAAAGCTGGTAAGATGAAGTCCAAATTATTTTTTCAGCTAGTTGGCTGTTTGATCAGGTTTAGCTTTCAGCTCTGTGTGTCATTTCCTGTGCTCCCAGGCAGCTCAGACCTAGATCTGCAGCCAGCTGTTGGCAACAGTCAGGCTCTTGTGTAAACAAGTTGCTTTCAGGTTGATCATGGCTCTGTAACTTCTACCTCAACCAACCATAAATCCAGCCTGAGTATCTTGCTTATCAAGAAGGTCTATAGGAATTAAGCAATTTATCTCCCACAGGAGATCATGTGTTCAGTTCCTATTAAAAGCGATTCTTTTCTGTTCTTTTGAAAATTATGAGATTAGTTTTTCTGCATCAGTTGCTCTTGGAAGAAGTATTCACAGCACTTTCTTTACTCACAGCTGTAAATCGGCTCTTGTGAGATGATCTTGTATCCCTGTGATTACTGCTAATAGGAAAACTTTATGGAGGACAACAGAAGTGGTATTTAACACCAGGTCTCCTCCAGCTTCCTCTCTAACTGATGTTCAGACTTCTTTCATTTCCAGCATAAGGAGAACTACATCTCTTTCTACAACAGCACAGAAAATACAGAAGAAAGGCACCATGTTCCTGCAGGCTTCAGTCATACTTTCGGTGATGCTGTTGCAAACTTCAGTCCTGCATACACTGGCAGGCAGAGATTTTAACAGTAGATGAATGAATGCCTCTGGGGAGCTAATAGAGACTAACACAGCAGCACAGTTCTGGCACAGCAGATCTCTGACAAAGTAGTAGTTAGGGATGAAAAGCGAAAGAGAAGCCCAGCAGGATATCTGTATAAATTCTTCTTGTCATGAGCAGCAAGGAAACAAATTTTCACCATCTCAGCTGATATGGAGGTGTGAAAATAAGTAGGATGCATCAGTTGACAGTTTGTTATGGTCTTGTGGAATTGCTTTGTGACAAAGTGAGGAGAGGGGAGGGCTTCCCCTGGTACTAATCAAGAATACAGTAGATAAGTAATCTGGCCACTAGTCACACCAGCTGGAACCTGTGGCGAACAAAAGGAACCACATGCAAGTTCATTAATGCCCTCCCTTTTTCTGGCCACACACGGTTCCAGCATTTGTGTTTTATGTGGCAGTGAAAAAGAGGAATTGTGTCTTTCAGCCTCAATTATTCACTTGCTTCCACCCACACACTAACACAGCGTAGAAATTGTTCCAGAGTTCTGATTCAGCAGCATTCATTCATTAACACAGCATTCCTTACAGAGCTCCCAGCCACCAGTAGATGCAGAGACAGTCTGGATTTGGTCAAACACAGTCCTCTGCTTAGCTACTTCAGAATGGATTTGACCTGCAGTTTTCACTGTGAATTTTCTGAGCAGATCTATTATTCAATTAGAACCTATGAAAGTGGCTTCTCCACTACCACCTATTCATGTGAGTCAATGCCATAAAGCCACCATATTACAGAAGGCAAGGGCAGGGACTGGAGGAACGAAGAACTGCCCACTGTAGTAGAAGATCAGGTTTGAGACCATCTAAGGAACCTGAAGGTGCACAAGTCCATGAGACCTGATGAGATGCATCTGCAGGTCATGCAGGAAACTGGCAGATGAAGTTGCTACACCACTATCCATCCTATTTGAGAAGTTCTGGCAGTCCAGTGAAGCTCCCACTGACTGGAAAAGGGGAAACATAACCCCCATTTTTAAAAACAGAAGAAAGGAAGACCTGAGAAGTTACTGGGAAACAGTCAGTCTCACCTCTGTGTCCAGCAAATCATGGGGCAGATCCTCCTGGAGACTATGCTAAGGCACATGGGAAATATGGAGATAATTTGTGACAGCCAAAACAACTTTACAAAGGGCAAATTGTGCCTGACAAATTTGGTGGCTTTCTACGATGAGGTTATAGCATGGGTGGATAAGAGAAGAGCAACTGACATCATTACCTAGACTTGTGCAAAGCATTTGACATTATCCCACATGAAATCCTTGTCTCTAAATTGGAGAGATGTGGATTTGACAGATGGACCACTCAGTGGATAAGAAATTGTCTGGGTGGTTGCACTCAAAGAGTTGCGGTCAACGGCTCAATGCCCAAGCAGAGACCAGTGATGAGTGGCGTTCCTCAGGCACTGTTGAACCAGCACTGTTGAACATCTTTGTCAGTGGCAGGGACAGAGTGTACCCTCAGCAAGTTTGCCGACACCAAGCTGTGTGGTGTGGTTGACACGCAGGAGGGAAGGGATGCCATACAGGCTGGGTGGAGAATAGATTGAGGGCAGCCCTGCCGAGAAGGACTTGCAGGTGTTGGTTGATGAGAAGCTGGACATGACCTGGCAATGTGTGCTCGCAGCCCAGAAAGCCAACCATATCCTGGGCTGTGCATTGAAAGAAGCATGGTCAGCAGGTCGAGGGAGGTGATTCTCCCACTCTACTCTGCTTTTGTGAGACCCCACCTGGACTACTGTGTTCAGCTCCGGGGCCCCCAAAACAAGAAGGACATGGACATGGGTAATGACTTTAAACCAAAAGCGGGTAGATTTAGATGAGACCTAAGGAAGAAATTCTTCACTCTGAGGGTGGTGAGGCACTGGAACAGGTTGCCCAGAGAAGCTGTGGATGCCCCATCCCTGGAAGTGTTCAAAGGCAGGTTGGACGGGGCTTTGAGCAACCTGGTCTAGTGGCAGGTGTCCCTGCCCATGGCAGGGGGATTGGAACTAGATGATCTTTAAGGTCCCTTCCTACCCAAATCATTCTATGATTCCTATGATTACTTTGCTTTCTCTTTGGGGCAGAGAATTTAAATGTTAAATTTAGAACCTCAAATAGCTCTCTGCTGCTATTCATCCGGACTGCTGTCTCAAAACAATGCACAGCCGCCTTACGGTTTTGAGGCAAGTCTTTAATCATGAGGATGGATGCATTGCTTGGCAGTATAGTTTCTTGATGTTCATTATTTGGGAGCAACAGCAGCATTGAACTAAATATCTATATTTAATGCATATTCAAGATGTTTTTTAAAAGACAAACCAAACACCTTTTTCTCAAACCAAAGGGAGAACTTGTAGAAACAAGGTAGCTGGTATTTTGGCCACAAGGCCGCTGAGGCTACTTGGCATATACAACTCAAGAGATTGCATTCCACACAGGTAACACCTTGGTAGCTGAAATACTCTACCCACCTGTTCAGGGCGCACTTGAGCATTAATAAGCTGGAAAACAACAATATCTGGGAGGCCAGCATCTTCTAGTAAGAAGGAAGTGAGGGTTTCCCCATCTTTCAAAATGTCTAAAATTCGTAGTCCTCTTCCTGGATGAAGAAAGGAGTGCAGAGATCAGTGAGATACTAAACAAAGGAAGTTAAAGAACAACTCATAACCTGTTTTAAACCTGCAAAAGTATGTGCTTTGGCTCATATACTTAATAGTGACTAATGGGGTCCAAAAGTATTTTTTAAATTAAAAAATCGTTTTAGTCCTTTGTTGGAGAATGATCATCAGAAAATGCTGAGTGTTCTGACACTGCATATCTGATCTCTCAAAGAGTTTTCAGACTAGAACTTCAGCAATGAAAATATTGAAAGCATCTTGCACTGCATTTGAAAGTGTCTGCCTTTTTTCTGAGGTAATGTTTTATTTCAAATGTTCAGATTCAAGTGTGCTAGTGTTGTTAGTGTCCTTTCTTCTGGGTCTTTTGTAAATAACTTCAGGCAACTCATTGCATTTACACTGATTTATCACTTGCTGTTGATTAATCTTAGCTAGTTAATCTTATTCTATAGTATTGCAAAAATGATCCCTTGAAAATCTCTCACAAGAAAAAAGCCCCTCATTTTCCTTGGAGAAGCATAAATTGTTTGTAGTTTAATACTCACATTGAACTAGATTACCATCTATTAAACTAAAAACTGGTAAATCTTCAGTCAAGCCAATGAGGCTATTCAGTGTTAAATTAAACACAAATGAGATGCCACCAAATTTCTCTAATCCAGTGTAAAACAATATTCAAAACACCACTGCCCTTGAAGTCAAACTGTGTCAATCTTTTTTAACTTGCCTCTGTTACAAATCAGTATCAGTGTGAGTTCTGCCTCAGTATGGTCCAAGTGAAAGCTTGGAAAGTGAATATCGCTGATATCTATTGAATACTACAGCCTTTATTACAAGTAGTTCACATAGCATTTACAGACTTCAGTAAATAATGCTTGAAAAATGCTAGTTCTTCCAGTCTTTAGAACAGGCAACTGAAACTGGTAGGAACAGCATGTATCATACTGACATGGGGGAATGTAGATCTTTAGAGATCTCTACATAAACATGCACAAATTTGCTGATGAGTATCGTCATTCTGTGAGTTAGTCTTAGAGTTTGACAACTAACTTCCATGATTCCATCTTCAATAGGCTTATTCTGTCCTAGGGCTGCAGTGGCTGAGCAGAACTTCTTCAATTGTTCCTCCATGTATTTATTCAAGCAGTAAACACTGAAAAAAATAGTAGGGGCCTGTCCCTCATTCTCACTGATGCCTTTACTGGCACCCAGGCATTATAGAGAAGAAAGCACACCACATGAATATATCTCGGCAAACCTGTCAGTGCAAAGTGGGAATGGGACAAGGAAGGAGCAGTCAAGAGTTAAATCTAGTTTAAAGAATTGGGAGAAGAAGCAATCTCAATTCTGACATTTGTTAATTTTTCATTGCCCAACTTTGCAGCTATAACAATATTCTGTTAAGATTGTTACTTAAAGGCAATAGTAGTAAGTGACACACAGAAAGAACTTAGTCAATTCTGCAGTGGCAATTCACATTTTATTAGTTTAGCTCCAACACTGACTTTATTACTTTGTTTTATGTAATATTCCAAACATCTGGGGTTTGTTTGTTTGTTTTGGGTTTCTTGTTTGGCAGGGTTTTTTGTTTGTTTGTTTGGCAGGGATTTTTTTGGTTGATTGGTTGGTTTTGGTGTGGGTGGGTTTTTTGTTTTGTTTTTGTGGGGGTTTTTGTCTGTTTGGGGGGGTTGGGTTTTGGTTTGTTGGGGGGTTTGGGGGGGTTTTGTGGGTTTGGTTTTGGGGTTTTTTTGGTTTTTGTTTTGGGGTTTTTTTGTAACACACATTAAAATCCCCCACAGATTCTGAAAGATCATCAACATTGTATTTCACCCGAGTAGGGAGGAATGTACTCTGTTTTTCCAACTGTGGAGAAAAGTTGAAACAGGATGCAAAGGCAACTTCCCAAACCATGAGATGTAGTCCCTTAGAAATACATTGGAAACCCATGGCATATCATGCTTTTCCTCACCTCTAAAGAGGCGGGTTTGGTTTGGATAGCTGTGTACAAATCACAGCTCAGATCCTACTCAGGTTCTTGTTGTTTGCATTCTGAGGCATTTGGATTGTCTCACTGTAATTTACAATGAGATAGCCCCTTTTTAACTTCTACTTAGAAACCCCTGATAAGATAGTGGAGCATGTGTATCAGATGGTTTATACACATCTTATTAAAAATATATGGAAAGCGACTACTTGATTTTAATAAGACTATTAGTCCTGTGGTAAAGGACCTGAGAATGGGATGGATCAATTCTTGTGCCTTTAGTTTAAGGAGTACCTTTTCAAATTCTGTACTTAAAGCCCAAATATTAAATTAAAAATGTATTATTAGTCCATTTCCTATTTTTTCCTAGGACTGAGTTTTGAGTTTGGCAGGTTGTTTTGAGTAAAAATTAATGGAGTCATGTAACTTGCAATCCCGTTCATAAGAAGAGTACAGTGCCTTCTTTCTTTAACCACATCATCAAATAAAGTATTTCCTTCTTCACTGTTCCCAACCTGTTTCAACTAATGTTTGAAACAAAGTATCTCTAAGCTCTTCTCTGGGTTGTGCTCCTAGTCCAGATTCAGGCATACGCCCAGCTTTCCATTCCTCTGCATCTTCCAGTGATGCTTTCTTTCTGCTTCTGCCTCTACTGTTATAATAAAGAAATCTCTTCACCCACTGTTTTACTTTGGGTGGTGGGATATCCATGGCTTTGTGTTTTGATTTTTGTCTACTGTTACTTAAGGACCATGGTTGTAGAATGGAGCTGATTGCATCTCTCTCTCAAGTGAAAGGTGTTTGTTACAACACTGGATGAGTTTTAACTTACCCTCTCTAACAGTAAGCAGAGTAATAGGCACATGTGAAATACATTATAATGTTGCCAGTCTGCAGAGTAACTACTAGCCAGCTCTCAGAAAGAAAATTTCAATAGTCTAAAGGATATAGACAAAACAATTACCTGCAATTCTTTCAGGATTAGTTCTCATTGTTTCCATAAACTGAGTCATAATGATCAGCTCTTCCCAGATTCTGCCAAGGTCACGGATTTCAGGGGCTTCCAGTAAGAGCTGCTGCACATCTTTATATACCCTTGCAAGGCTGAAAAAAGAAACAGTGAACCAACAATACTTTAAGATTGATGACTCTTCAGTACCTTTCACATAAAAAAAAAAAAAAAAAAAAAAAGTGAGTTGACTTTCTCTGTGTTAGGGATGAGGAAAAAAATAAATTATTTTGTCCTCAGTCTTGAAACTCAAAGCTCAGTTTTGTGGTGACAATGGAGTAGTTTCAGGCGGTGTGGGATTCAGTTAGATTTGGAAGTCCATGGAAGGTTTAAGAGGGCTACTGGTGTTGGAGAAAGTTGGCCTCTCATACGCTTTCTTCATTAGCCATGCTGATCTTGCTGTGGAGACAGGACCTTCCCCAGACAGCGTTCACCTCACAGCTATGGTACAAAACTGCTCTGGTTCTGGCCCAGGCTCAGCTCCAGCAGTTGGATGGGGCACTCCGGGCACTTGCAGCCCTGCTCAGCCAGGTAAGTGACATGGAATCACCCAGATACAGAATCCTCCTCCCTCTCCCAGCTCAGTCCCCTCCAATGTAAGGGTGGCATTTAGGTCCCTTTGAAACGGTTCTTCTAGGAAAGGCAGGGAAACAGGAGTGACAAACTGCCACAGGCAGCTCTTCACCTACGGATTCTGGGTTGGAACATGCAGATCAAGCAAGGATGCAATCAGGTCCTGTGTTTATAAACAAGTACAGAAACGTTCTTATTAGCAGCAGGGGAGTCCATTACATTTCAATAATGGTGTTATGTTTTTCCATACATGGAACGGTATATCTCAGTCCTCCTGACTTATTTTAGCTTACAGGAAACAGCAAACAGGAAGGATCAAATCCTTTCAGAAAACACAATGTATTTGCTTCCTCTGTAATGCACTGAATTTACTCTGACTCACAAAGGGACAGTTTGCTCTGTAATAAGCAACATATAAAAGCCAGAATGTATGGAAAACAGAACCCTCTAGCTTCACTGTGTGATTGAGTGTACACAGCGCCCCTCCCCAAACCAACCAACCAACCAGAAAAAAAAAGTCCAGTTGATTATATTAAATCTTGTTCACTAGGAACAAAAGGTCAAATGCCAAGTTAACTCCAAGCTACGGACTTTCACATGAGTGGAGCTTTAATGGCCTTCACGTTGTTAGTTCATGAATTTTAGTCACTGGATGGTCCAAAGTGGAATGTTTGCAAAGGGAGATTTAGAGCATTTTTATAGCTATTCTAACAGGTTTTTACTCTAAGGGTCTTTGTTCACGATGCTGTCCTTCATGACTCAGCTATAACAATACAGTGAAGCACTCCCACAGCTCTTTTTCACTAACAATCCAGAAATCTCTCATCCTCCTATTTTGTTAATAAGCTTAGTATCTGAAGGTTTCCATGCTGATTAAAGTCTCACAAATATGTAGCCAAAACAGGTGCTACATAAGAAGTGGCAGTGCAGATTTTCCTTTGCTGCTGCTTCATCAGAGCTCTCCTTCAGGGGGGACAACTGAAGTGATGAGAAAAGAAAGCTTAGAGCTTTCATACTCTTATATCAAAAATATTTGTCTTAAGACATTTACCAAGCAGTATGCCATAGAAAGGCTGGACTTTATTAACACATGCTCCCTAGAGACTAATGCAACTGAACTCTTTCAAGAAAGGCCCGAATCATGAGCTCAGCTTTGCTGACCACTGTTGGAATGAAACTGATGTGCTAGAACTGAAATTTTTTGTCTCCCAGTATTTGCACCCTGGTGTCTTCTCAAATGCTCACCTTTCCTTTTTCATTTACACCACAGAACAATTCTTTAAAACATCCCTCCATGCACTGAGAGGCTGAGGATACTCCATCCTTTCTCCCTGCATCATTCATGCCCACAAATGCTCAACAGGTACCAAGAGCAAGCTCTTAGCAGTTGCCTAGCAGGCCCATATGACTGCAACCCAATCACACACATATAGCTCTGCTTACATGGAGTTATTGTAGTTGGACACAACACCTGGACCCTCTCCCCGGGTTGGGCTGCGGAAACAGGGGTTGTTCATGTTACAGAAGATGCCATGTAACCATGGCAGTGTTCCTGCAGATGGCATTGCCTTGTTCGGGAAGTGACCTAAAGTATGGAAAGAGAAAACCCAAATTACTAGGTGTCTACTCTAATGCAGCCTGTGTGAATCTAAACAGCATGATGGGTTGCCTCACTGCAAAAGGAATGCAACAGAAATCATATAGGTTTCTCTCTCACTAAGTAGAAAAAAAAAGTCACCAATATAAGCAATATGGCTATTTTCAACTGAAATAAATTCTGAGCTAACCTTTTTTTTTAAAAAAAAAAAAAAAAGTAGGTGTAGCAGAATTACAGAAATCTACAACTCAATAGACTCTTAAGGTATCATGTAAGTCTGATCACAAAGAATCTCACAGGAGAACTAGAGGGAGATTTTTTGGTGTAGGTTTGTTTCCCCCTTCCACCCCCCTCATCCCATCCCCCATCCCCCACCCCCCGTAATTTTTACAGTATATGGCTATAAATAACTAAACTACTTAAAGCAAAGTCTGTTCTTTTGCCACTGGAGAATAATACTCAGCAAACAGGTCCCATCTGAGAACTTCTAGCCATTATCTAGCACAAATCAAAGTATTAAATCATCTTAAATGTTCTTACATTCATGTTGGCGATACAGTGGATTAGCTTTCCTCAGCCAGACAAGGGCAAGAAATAATGACAGAGGCCATACAAGCTCCACCAGAAAACGAAGCTGTGGGGAAAAAAAAAAATCAATTCAAAAGAAATTTTACAGATGAACCATGGATAGACACACTAAGTGATTAGAGGGCTGAGGCCCCTTCTCACAGCAGCAATGCCCAGTGCAGCATGTGCCCCTGACTATCCCTTGCCTGTTTCACCACACCCAGAAATAGCAAGGGTTTCATCAGAGCCCCATGAAGCATCACTATTAACTCAGTGGTTTTTCCACCTCTTCTAAAGAAACATTTAAGCATCCTGACTGAGGTAAAGATGCAGCAGGTAGTACTACACTGCCAAATAAACCAGATATAAGTCTAAATATTTTTTATACAAAGTAGAAGACTCTACAAGAATACAGGAAAAAAGGATTAGATGCAAGAGAGAAAAAGTGTGTGTGTGGTTTTTTTTTTTAATCCATGCTTTTTGAATGCTGGGCTCATTAGTAAGCTGTCAGTGCACTGTGTTAACCCAAAGGTAAGAGACTTCAATAGAAGCTTATGTTCTTTGATCTTTACTTTTGCTTCTTTTTGCCATAATTCTTTTTTAACATTATTAATTTTCTAATACAGGTAGAAAGGTATACATTCAGATCAAATACATTACTCAGTAACACAGAAGACCCCATCAAAGGCCACTTTATTGCTCAGATCTTTCAATACACCAGCTCCCAGTCATGACAGAAAATCAAGGGCATTGCTTTACCACAGAGCAACATCCTGCCTGGTTTTCAGTCTGTTTCCTTTACTCCTGTGTTTCAGTTTGTTTTACTGCCTCTGTGTGTTTTGGCAGAGGTTTGAAACTTCAACCCTTTGATCCTGTGACACAGGCTTTAGGCTCTGAGGACCAGCTATGGGATTTTTGTGTCCAGCCACGTGACACTTTTTTCTCCTCCCTACAAGATCCAGGACAAACTCTCTACAGAACCGGGGTTGTACCACATGCACAGCAAAGCCTTCCCCGCCTCTTCTTTGCTCCCGCCTCTCCGATCAGGCACCAAATATGTAACAAGAATGCATACAGCAGCAGAAAGATGGGTCACATGTGAATGTGGTTTGTTTTTGTTGGGGTTTTTTGGTTTTTGGTTGGTGGGGGGTTTTTTGGTTTTGTTTTGGTTTGGTTTTTTTTTGTTTTTTTTTCACAAACTGAGCCATGCAGGGCAAAAGATACTCCACGGCATAATTAAAAAAAGGTTTTTGGAACCATTCCACTAGCTTTAGTTAAGCACAGCTTAAGTTTACAGAAAAAGGGTAGAAAGATTTTCACCAGGCAATCATTTCCAATTTCACAGTTTTTCTCTTATGGCTTTCTTTTTTAAAATAGAACAACAGCCCACACCCCACCCCCACCGAGGAAGTTATGCATGCCTGATATTTTTAAAAGCCAGACAAAATCTTACCAGCAGCAGAGGGGATATGACAAAACCTGCCATTGTACAGCTCTCCTTGACAGCTGTTGTGCTAGCTCAGGACACAGTGCTGCAAACCCTTCTCAGTAGGGGTTCACAAGCTCTGATTAACACCCATTGCCATCTGTCTGGTAAGATGTTTGGGGCAAGCACTACACACCTATTAACTCAGAGAGGTAAGAACTGGGGAGACTCCTTGGTTGTTGTCTTTGCTGCAGAGTTAATCTGGGTTATTGCTCAGATGTCAATTCTTACTTCATTACCAGGAAATACAAAATCCCCAGGCTTGAAATCGGTAATTCCTTTCTGTCCGAGCTAACTAGTTTGGAGGAGATTGAAGGCTAAAGCACAAGGGAAGCTTTCTTTCAAGCTGGTACACAATGTGACATGCGATAAGGATGGACCAAGCGCTGTTAGCCCTCTGATTCTTTCCTGTGATCCTTTTCCTGAGGACACACAGGTGTCTCGGAACTCGCTAGAAGGATCAGAGAGCCACCCATAGACCTGCAGAACCACAAGATAAACAGCCAGAAATCCCAGTAATATGCACACAGGAATGTAATATCCAGACAGAGCTGTAACAGACCAAGCACAGTGATACAACCATATAAATCTGACAAGCTCAAATTGGTTCTGGATCAACTGTTAACTCTTTAATGAAGTCTTTCCTCTTGTGAATTAGACTAAATAATAAACTTGAGTAGGAGACTGGATATGCCTCCAATTTATGGAACTGCGTGACGGTTAACAAAAAATAGGCTGATTTTCCCAAAACACATTTTATAGCTACTTTTGACAATACAGCTTTTTGTTTTGGCTACCTTGTTTCTCTGTATGGATAAATAAGCAAGTAGGTTTATATATTTTGAAAAGGAAATTATATTTACTGACTGTTGTAAAATGTTTTAGTATTTAGAGTGGAGAAAATATTTCTCTGTCGTGGATTAAATAGCTGTGTTTACAAGCTAGGAATAATCATCACAGAAGAGGATGGCAGCACCAGGAAGCAAGAAGTTAGCATTTCCGAAAATTCAACAGGAATAAAAAAGAAGAAAAGAGAATTCCTGAAACCCAAGCAGGCACCTTGGGTCACATATCTGAGTAGATTTGCCCAAATAAAACAGTATTTCATATACTGAAACATAAAGATCCATTTGCTAAAAATTAAGAGTGGCTTCCAATTCTCCCAGTATACACATTTGAAGATCAAAGATGTGATTTTTTTTTTTTTTCCTGAACTTGAGAACCAAACTACTACAGCTCCTTGACAATCAGTAACTGAAGTCCAGATTCAAAAAGGGGTCCTTATATTTGGTGTAATTCAGCTCAAGTATGGATTGGTGACTTTCATATTGTATTAAATCATGAGCTGGCAACGTTACATGCATCAGCTCTTGATAGCAATGTAGACTGTAGGAGGAATCTGCTGGGAAGCCATGAAAGAAAGGACATTCAATTTGTCTATGAAGAACACCAAATAATCCTTTGATCCTGGAAACTCCAGTACGTGAGTCATTCCAAATAACTAAAATCGGGTCCGCATGAGTAATCATGTCAACTCATCCCGTGGTTCAGTTTGACCCTATTGATCTCTGTTATTAGGACAAAATTGCTTGCATGACTGTTACAGACTCATGGATGCCATAATGTACTACTTATTTTTAGTTTGAAACAGATAGTCTATCCTATAGAACCTCAAAGGGACTTCCTTTGCCTGGTCTCCAGGCAAAGGAAGTTAAAAAAAAAAAAAAAAAGGAAAAAAGAGCAATGATGAAATAAGGTGGAAAGTAATAGATAAAGTAATAGATAAATTTGCTCTGAGACAAAGTATCATAAGATCTAAAAATCTCTGATTTAAAATACTCTGATTTTCACTTTACTTATGTCATTCAGCCATATTAAAACCAATAAAATCCCTGTGATAAAATCTCTGCATTCATGTCTAAGAGTAGCTGAGTGTAAGGAACAAATCTAAAATTAAAAATCAAACCTACCTGAGCTGAATGGTGCCCACAAAGTTTTCTAACAGCAGGTCTTTTTGGGTGAAAATACAAAAATATTACTACTCACAACTCTTCTCCTGGTACACAACACTATTTGTCAAAAAAACCCCCAATACAAGTATTCTCTGTTTAGTCTGTGAAGAGCAGCTGTGCAGCCTGCACCAGGCCAGATCCCAGACAGCAGGCCCATACTAAAATCACATTTGATTCTTTGAGGAATTAATGATTTTTACATCCTGATAAATGTACCAGTCACTTCATCCAACGGAGTGGATGGTCCAAGGCTGAAATCCAAAGACTAATACTTTACCTTTTGTCTTTTCCGGAGGATCCAGTTCTTCCAGAGTAGAAGTCTGACTTGCCTAAAGAAGCTCATTCTTCAACATCAACGCCTCTGGTTAACCTGTGGCAAAGGATGCATTGCCATTTCTCAGCTGACAGTTGAAACAGACCTTAGAGCAAAATAACAGCTTTCTGTTCTTACTTTAAGATTATGTTATCATAGAGATCGGTTCCTTTCATTGTCTGCACCACTTGATTTTGCACTTGATATACTATCATACATAAAAAATTGTGGTTTTCCTTTTTTTTGGAAGCTGTTTCCTGTGACACATTTATCAGTGCCAAAAAGCAATAGAGAGGAAAAGCATCTCTTACAAATGAAAAAAGTCATTAACATCAATTCCAGCTATTAACTTCAACTTGCAAGTAATGAATGCAGTTAATTGTTGCATCATTTATGAGATTAAAGCTATGCTTTCAGACTATTTTTTTCAAGAAAAGATGGATTTACAACTGGGCATTAGTTTATATATAAAACTGTTCAGTTATGATAATGACCAAATTAGGTTTTCCATTCAGACACTATAAACATATATTGATTAACACAGCCTGGATTAACACAGGATGGATTTTGTAAAAGCAAATCCACTTTGTTGTCATTTTATTAAAAGAACCCAAGATCTCCCACTACATTTTAGTAGGAATACAATAGAATTTAAACCATTGTATGCTCTATTTTCTAGGTTCATGACTCTTTTTAATCATCATGAATTTTTACTTTCAAAGGGAAAAAGAGAATTTACATATAAATCTGAATACCAGATACAGGGACCCATGAAAAAAAAATAATCCAGTTGAATTTGCTACCTGGATCAACTTCCTACTTTATAGCTGCCTTACAGGACTTAAATAATTGAAGATTAGGGTATTTTCTTCATGAATGGTTAGTAACTGGGAGAGTGTGGAAAAAGAAATGGAAGTTAGATATTGGGAAGCACTTTCTAATAATAAGAATAGTGCATGGGAGGGCTATGGGGCCTCCACTGCTAGAGACGACTCAAACCTCTATCAAGACTTACATAGGTAAAACTGCTCATGGATTAGATGATTGTCACTATTCTTCTAGAATTTTGTTTCTGGAAAATCTATTAAGTGGAAGAAATTTTGTCTGATTTTAAGAGACAATGTTTGGAAAACATGTCAGAATATTTTGGCCTGGTGTGTCAACAAAACATTAGTTAAAAGCATTAGATAAAAATTAGTCATTATTATTTCAGTGTTTCAGAAAATCATCTCAGGTCCACATTTTATGAACTGAAAAGGAGTTTAGGCCTCAACCAGAGAAGAGGTGGCCAGCCCTGACTAACCCTGCTGGAAAAGGATCCTAAAGAATGTGCAGATCTTTTCTGACATACCAAGCACAGTAATTGGCTGTGCTGCTTATTGGGAAACAAGTAACAAGACAACAGTTCTGCGGAAAATATGTCCATGCAAAACCAATGGTGCCAAAACCTGGAGCTTTTTCCATATTTTGTAGGTCAACAGTTTCATGCAATTTTCAGTGTCACTCCATCAACTCTAATTGCTTGAATTACAGAGCAGCACAAGAAGTGAGACTAGCTATAAAAAGCTACTGCTGTTGTAAAGAGTAAATGGATTAAGACATGATGGTTTGAGGAGACACACTTTTGGGGCAGCAGAACCTTCCACTTTGAGTGGATAAAGCTAAATGGAACAAAATTAACCCCAAGCTTGGTGACTTTGCCTAAAACCGTAAATTGAAAAAATGGTCTTAATAGTGTAGATGACACTGGGATCCTAAATGTGCATTATGACATGTGCAAGAAGATCGGTTTTGGTTTAGGAGATGTAGCTTCACTCTGATGAGAACTGAAAGCTGTTTCAACCCATTACTGGAAGGAACATTATTGAAGTGTTGGCATTGAGACCAAAGAACTGAATACACAGGAATAAGAAATTCTGTATCAAATTGGCTAAACCTTAGTCCTTCCACAGTTTGCCACACTGTATTTGTGCAAAAAGGCAGTGAACTATGTAGTAACAGAGGCCAGTTTTGCAAGCCTAAGTGTCAGAACACAGACATTTCTTTTTCATGGAGTTGACACTAGGAAACCAATCTAGATTGATTGCTGAGTGTACTCAGGAGATAGAAAATGATAAATTTAGAGGCTAACATTCAAAATTTGTTCTCCTTCACTAAGTAATTGAGAAGAAGCACATTTAGTTTTTATTCAGACATTTACCCAATATAGGGCACTTCTGAGCTGTCAGAAGAGTTTAGAACCCAAGAGTAAAATTGGCTGAGCATCATCAATAAAAGACAATACTTTTGCAGTTTTGCTAGTGGCAGCAGGTTCTGCACGTAAACAGGCTGATGGCTCATAAGAAAATTCTCACGTGGAAAGCTGCCCTATATTTGTTTGCAGGCAGTTCCCAGCAGTCACCAACCTGCAGCTACCATTAGTGCGGCATGCCTGCGGCTCCTCCGATTTCCAGCAAGGTTCTCTTCAGAGTTGCCAACTATGAGCAGCCAGATGCCTTTCTGATACTCTTGCATAACCCAGGGCTCTCCAACCTGCTGCTATTCTGAAGAATGAATCCTGCAGCAGAACAAATGAGGAAGAGCCAGTTTTGTCCCAGCTCCTCTCGCCTAACCCAGATGGACACTGCAATCTTTCTGCAACAGCTGTGAAAGGAAATTCAAGCCTTCATGTCAAGGCCATGAAATCTCTACTCTGCCTGGCCTGGCCTCTCCTCTTCCTCCTGGCTCTTTACTGAGCTGTCCATCATTAAGTTCCTATCTCAATGAGAGGTTCCCTAGTAGTACACAGAGTCTCAGCTCACATTCCTAAATCTCTTGCTACGTATGACATACCTGCATCATTCTGTAACTTTCACTACTACTAGTGAGAAAATTTGTAGTGCAAGGCCATAAATGGGACTAGGATTGCCAGAGAAAATGGCTGTTAGCATTTGCTCTGGAAAATCTAGCTATTTTTCTGAGACTAAAAATATAGGTAGTAAAGAAGCCAGAACCAATAACCTTGGGGGAAAAAAGGACAGTAAGGTTATTCAGGTTGTGCTTGCGATTTAACCTTTAAGGTCTCTTACATCAAACCTTGCTAGTTACAATTGTTGATAGAGATAGGGAGAGATATTCCTTATAAGAGGAGTAATTAAATGACAGCCAACCTAATAAACATGCACAAAGTGCCAATGGAAGTGCTCTTTTAGAAAGTGACTACTAGATTGATTCACCAAGGTTAAGATACCAAAGTTAAATCAGTCAGAATTTAAAAGTACTTTTCATTCTGGCCTAAACCAAACAATTTAAGTTATGGCATTAATACATGAAGTACAATCAACATATAAAACTTAAAGAAAGATTCTATTTTGCTCCTCAGACACACTTTAGAATAACGTCTAATTCTAGGATGAACAAGAATACACTTGCATTTCCCCAGACTGATTTGTTTTTAAAACCTTCACTAGGAGTTAAAAGGAAAGAGCTCTGCTTTCCTAAATAGAACAGCTTCACAGCTGTGAGTGTTGAAGTACATTAACTGCTTAGAAATTTGAATTGGACAGGTGAACATGAGACAAAAGCACAGGGATAAAAAAAGAGAATGCAATCAGAAGACATTGGACAGATAAGCCTCAGATTCTGTAGCAGCACAGAATAAATAAGGAATAATTAATTTTCAATCCTGAAATATCCATTCCTATCTGGGCATTATTGAGACAGACTAGCATAGAATCATATGGTTAAGATTCAAGCTCTACTCATTTAAGTAGAGCAAAACACTATAATAAAATAACAAAGTAGGACAATGATAAAACAGTACCTAGCAATAATGTGTTGAGGACTCCACTTGGGCTCAGGAGGTACCTGAACTTCTGGAGTAGTTAGTCATGGTGGAGATCTATCTTCATTCTTTAAAGGCAGCACTCTGCTCACAAAATCTGTGGTGGCTTGAGACAGCTGCAATTAGAAACAGCACAGGCACTAGAAGAAATTCCATTTCCAAAAAACAAGTTTTATTAATGTAGATATTAACCCCCTCCTAAAATAAGAAAAAGCCTCACACACTTGCGAACTGTTCATTCATTTTTTTGTAAGAAGCTAATCCAAATTCTGTTACTATTTAGAATTGCATGTGCTTGCTGCCAGTAGACGACGTGTTCAAGGCATGTGACTTATATCCATGGCATATGAAAAATCTGTGTTTTATTAGTTTTTCTTTTGCAGGAACTGATTTCCTTTCCAGGGGCTGATTGTAAGGGCCAACAAAAATAACTTGGTTCTATCACCAGCATATATTGAAGTGCAGGAAGACTGTTACAAAGACCCAACACAAGAAAAGAAAAAAACAGCAACTTTTTTTTTTCTTTTTTCTCTTTTTTTTCCTTCTTTTTTCTCTTTTTTCCCCCTAGTAGTTCATACTGTAACATGGAAGAATGATTTGCTGCATACATTCAGAAAGAAAACTCATATATATTGTTGACAGAAGACAAGAAAGTAAAATAAGTAATTGGTTACATCAGTCATTACCACTAGTTTTAATACACAGGATAATAAACCTAAATACCGATCTTAAATCAGTATAAATAAATTAATTGAATTTTTATATTTTAAAAAAAATAATTTCTCAAAGTTCAGTCTTATCTTACAACCTCCAAGACAGCACCAAAAGAAAAAATTAAGGAATAAAAATATCTTTAAACAATTAAGTAATTAAAAAAAGGCCTTTTCTTCATTCTTTTTCAGGCTTCTGCACTTCAGCAGAGAAATATGGTGACAGCTTTTATCACCTAGACTTTCTTGCTAGACAGCACATATTCTAGTGTTACAGCTGGAACCACAAAAAGGTGTCTGGGTTAAGAATGAAGCTAAGCATTTATTTCTCAGCTGATAGTACAGGAAGCTGAAGACGGTCATGCAGTGAATCAGATACTTCTATATTTCACTTTGCGTGAGGTAACAGTGAGGCCTAGAAATGAGATAAACAAAGTAGCGTCAAGTAGAGTAAGGTTTCATATTTTGGCTGGCTGCCAACAACAAACAATAGCTATTCCCTGACTTCATCCTGGAGGCTCAGTAGATCATTCCCTGCCTCTAGACTGTCAACAGCAGATAGCCGAGAGTCCTCTTACCCTGCTTAGACTGCATCAATCACACCTTATTCTCAAAAGCCGAGAGTTTCTCTCAACTATTTTTTTTAGCCCTTGTCTTCTGAATTTAATCATTACCTACAGTATGTTCCTGTTTTTTCTGAGTGGTAGTGACATATCACAGCCTTCCTCATTACCATCAGGTTAAGAACAGTGCAATGTGTTCATCAGTTCTTAGATTTTTTAATACTATTATGACAAACAAACGTCACCTTAAGTAACTTTATTGGCAAATTCTTTCAACTCTGTTGTCTCCTGATAGGGCCTTAGAGAAGACAGAAGTCTTTCCCAGTATCTTCAAAACTTAGTTCATGGGATTTGTAATACTTTCTCTAAGCTCTGCTTGTTTCATGAAGGTAGCAAAAGTGTTTTACTCTGTTGAAGACAATGTTTTAGAGACCAGGAATTTCTTCTAGGCTTTCTAGACAAATCAGAACTGCAGTAACTATTTTTTTTTTCTCCCCATTCATTTTCACAAATTATTCTGACAGAATTAATGTTCTTGCTGTTGCTATACTTCCCTTGTGAATGGCCTGAGAACTTTGCTCTTGTAACATCTGTGTGTGCAGGAACAGGAGCAGTTCAGTACATTTCTTCCCGGACCATCACTCTCTAAGAACAGAGACAGCAAGGCACAAAAAGAAACTGTTTCACACCACCACCATAGGAGACAAAAATTTTCATTCTTCTCATCTGGATCTTTGATTTTATATTTTCTAGAACTTCTGAAATGTCAGCAAGCTACAAGCTCACATAGAAATACATTAAGCTAAATACAACATGACCTTATGGGCATTCAGACTCAGACCTCCTTTTGCATTCTTTCCAGCAAGCTGTCCTGCTTCAACTAATATTACCAAATCAAGTTACATATTAGTCTTAAATGGATCATTTTACGTCTCCAACATAAGTTACCCCCAAGTAATATGGCCAGACCCAGAAGCAAAAAAGCACTGAGTGGACATTGAATTCTTTACAGATTTGCATCTGTAAGGGCTGGAAGAGACAGCAATGCAGCAAAACCTCCCACCAGTGCTCACAGGAGGCAATGGCTCTGTATAAATATTCTAGCAGCTTCCCTCACTGCCTCACTGTGACTGTTCTTCCAAGTAGAAGCTGAGCACCAATCCAGCCTTCCTTATGAGAAAAAGGGTGTGGCAGTGTTTGCCTGTTTCTTTCTCCTTCCCAGGGCTTTGGGGAGACCTTTGAGAATCCTCCATGAAACGTCATTTCAGTGAATTCAGCATTCAATAGGTTTACAGCAGACCACACTGCAGCTCTGACAGCAGAGCACTGCACTTGGCACGCTGCTTCCTTCCCAGCGCCATCTCAGGACCCTCAAGCCTCTGCACAGATTTGCCACCTAAACCACAGACTTGAATCCCGCTTCCTTCACAAAGAATTACATGGCAACCTCCTCTTTCACAAGTGGCTTTGATCTAATTTCTTCTGGACATATGTTCATATCACAGCTGAGACTCACCTTGCTGCAATCTTGTCAGAGAAACGAAGGGCTTTATAAAGGCACATAGGGCAGTTCACTCTAATTAATTGCAGTGCAGAGAAACTAGTGCTGCTGCCCAGCTGTAGACAGCGTTTAAGCACTACAGCTATGTCCGAGGCAGACAATTTAATACTTTTATCCAGCAAACATTTTAACACTGAGATTCTAAGTCAAGTTATTTTAAGAAAATAGATCCTTTTTTTGCTGCCCGCATGTACACAGAGATAGCTCTAACAGATTAAACTAATCCCTCCTAATTAGATTTTTTGCATCACAATTGGATGATGGTAGGGTAATATTTGTTTTTTATGTTCAACTACATCAGCTGTGTCTGCGACCCATTTTTGCTTTGTAAAGAGTGGGATCTTTGAAAGTAAACACAGAAAGCTTATGCAGTGCCTATTAGTTCACATGGGAGGGGAAATTACAGTTCAGTTTATGGAGCGCACTGCACAGTTTCTCCAGTAGCTCTACCCACAGTTGTCACTATCACTTTGGGATTTCCTAATGCTCTGTAGTTTGTTGCCAGCAGCAGCGAAAAAGGAGGCATTCTATTTATGTATCAGAACATAATGAAAGCAGGGAGTAGAAAGACAGATTTGGTGATATTCTTGCATTATGCCTACAAGAGATATCTGATAACATAAAAGTTCCCTGTGATGTACATTCATGAACACCTACATGCAATGTCATATGGTCATATGGTACGTGTTCTGCTATCTCCTCACATATGCCATATTTTTAACAGGTATTTTAAATACCAGCATTTTATTAGGTTTCTTATTTCCAGGCTTACTCCTGACTTTTGACTGCAAAGACAAATCTGGTTAAATGCTGTTTGTCAAGCAAATTATAACAACATACCTAGTAAACTCTCCAGCAAGACAAAGATTTCTCTAAAATTAATAGAATCTAGAAATTACCCGAAAAGATAGCTTTGAAAATATGCAACTGTACTGTGTGCTCATGGGATAACACTTCTAATTTTTAGGAATAGTTCCTTCCAGCATCCAGACAAATTCTTAACTGGTATGGTGTTCTTTCTTATACATGTAGAAGAGAATGTCTGTAGACACAGCCCTGTTAGAAAGCTAAAACAATTAATGCTAACACAATTTTGCCCAGGCAAACTGTAGGAATGCACATGTATAAATGTATCTTATATAGATAAACAGATACACCTATGTGCTACACATACACAGGCTGGGGTTTTCTGAGTTCAGGTAAGTTTTGCACCCAGCTACCTCAAACTGCTGGGGAAAACCAAAGCAGAAGTTTTAAAATTTTTCTTAATGTGTTCCAGAGGCCTCCCTCCATAAAATAGGTAATGACTGACCTGAAGGACAGGAATGGGAAGTTGTGGCAAGTTGGGGTTAAATAATATTTCCTGGATATGGCTGCTAGTAAAAAAAAATTAAAAAGAGAGACTGAAAGTGAGGAAATGAGTTGCACTGCTTGAATAGATGGCAAAGAACAAGCTGCAAAGAAATGAGTACACAGAAACTGGTGGAAGCTGTATTATTCACAAGTTTGTTGATATAATAGTTCAAGAGGACTGCTGACAAGAAAGCAGAGAGAATAAGGCCCAGTGAAGCTTCTGTTTGAAAGGTGTATTTCTAAGAATCAAAGACAATCAGAATCAGACTCCTCCACATGTCAAATACAGAGAAATGTGGCATCTTAAACAGATCCTGTCCATGTGCAAAACCAGCAGTGTGCTAACCACCCCAATCTGTGGTTAAACAAGCACAAAGCACACCAAGTGCAAACTTAGAAGGCATGTTTTCTACTTCTGCCATAATCCAGTTTACATCACATAGACAGGCTTCTTTCATCCAGCAGCTAAAGGGCTGAGGAGGAAGGATTTTCCTAGTATTGACCTTCCTCAAACATTTTACATTTTGGAAGATGTAGGATGGCTTTTTCTTCTACCTCTGAATTAGAAACAGAACTCCCCTCTCTCTACAAAGATAAATAGGCATGCAGAACGAACATTTTATTCAGAAAGGCTTGTCTCCAGAGCATCCTCCAGTGAAACTTATTTCCATGTTGACACATTTATATAAAATAGCATTGTTTGTAAGTATCAGGACATCCCCCTCCGCCCCTCTTCCCCCCCCCCCAACTTTGCTAGTGGAAAATGGAAGCTATTTCTCCCATTTTCCCAAGTCATTAAGTCTATGTGTACATTGACAAGTGGGACGGCTCAGTAAGAGCAGATTTATAGAGTGAAACAGTGAGCGCTAAGGACCCAGCACCCACACACTATGTGCCTGGGGGCTATTTCAGATGAGTTCCTGTCTGGCCCCATGGACTGAACATGCATTAGGAGCTGCAGCACGTCAGGTACACTGAAGCACATGTTCTAGCTTAGTCTCATCCAAAAAGAATCAAGTTTGTGTGCTCTGAGATCACTGTACCATGAACCACAGCGGTAAATAGAAGCAATAAAAATCTGGAAAACTTACCACAAAAGCTTACCTCACGTGTGAGCACTGCTGTGCTATGGGAAAGAGAAAGATTTCTGAAGGAATGTTCAGCTTGGCTGCAAAGAAACACATATCTTAAACGCAGTTTGTGCTTGCAGAATAACACTGCTCAGTTGTAAGGAGATTGTTTTAATCCTCTGCTTGATACAGAACAACTCAATCTGCTAGTTTAAGGACTCCTGAATAAAAATCCTCCCAAATATCCAATATGACCAACACAAGCACAATAAAGTCTGTACTAGGCGGCTGCTATTTCTGAAGGTATTTCTTCAGATCTGAACAAACCGTGTATTTGAAAAGACGGTCTCAGAAGGGTAGTTCTGGTAGCATTAGGGGCCCTGCTAAACAAACAGTTGTCATGACTAATTAGGTCAGGGATTTATGGAAGTCAGTTCTCAGCCGAAGCTTTAAGAGGGATGAGGCAGTGCATTACGACTTCAAAAAACGCAATTACCAAGCGATTCTGACACAAAAGGGTTTCCTTCCCGGAGGGCAGGCCGCAGGGTGCTGGCACTTTGCGTGACCCAGAGCCCTGTCACTTGGGGCAGGTGGGTGGGACTGCTGCAATTCAATTGGGGTGAAGCAATTTCAAACTCAGGACCTCGGGAAATCAGCATCAGAACCGAAACAAACAATAGAGACCATTCGTAACAGTTGCAGTGCGAAAGAAAGCCGAAGTTTTCACCGCCAGGTTTCAGGCTCTGCTGCCGCCCGGTCACGTCCCGCCGCGGCAGGCTCCTCAGGGCTCTGCCTCAGGGCCTGCCTCCTCAGGGCCTGCCTCCTGAGGCCCTCCTCCTCTGCCTCCTCAGGGCCGCGGCCTGCTGAGGCACTTCCTCACGCGGAGGGGAAGGCCTCTGTGTACCAGCCCGAACAAAACACAGCCTTGACGTCAAGGTGCAAACATTTACAAATCACAACAGTCACACACTGGCCCTTAAGCCGCTGCCTCCCAGCCCCCCGCGGGCTGCCCCTTCCCCTGGTCAGGCAGGAAGATCCTGGAAGAACCCTCCATCCCCCTGTAGTGTCAACACACAGGTAGCAGGGTCACAACTCTTTCAAAGGTGTTGATTTCAAAAAAAGTGCACTCACTCCTTTCACTTGCATTGCTTAAAAAGTCGAAAGACAATTTAAAGCAGGGACATGCATAATTCATCTTTGGAAAGTGATTATTTTTGTCTTGTAAGACACCTGCTCATCCGCATACACAGGCACGCAGAAGGGGACTGCGCTCTCCCGCTCCTGGCCAAGCCTGCCGGCGGCTGCCTGCCTATGGGAAACAAAGACCTGAAGCACATTTAAAACAGCACGAACCTTTCACTCTAGCAAAACATGGAAGATGATTACACATTAAAAGGACTATGGTCCCAAGCAGTAGTAACTGGTATTACGACTTGGTAGTGTTCATCTGTTCTTGCAGATTAGTATGTGCTATCTCAGCAGCCTGCCCTGGGGAGTACTGGACACCCCCCATCCAATTAGATAGTTATTACAAGTTCTTAATCCATTAACATATTCAGTGCTAGACATATGCTAAACCAAAAATATAGTGAGACAGTAGATTTAATAGCAGTTCACAAATTAATTTGCCATCTTGTGGCCCTAATCTAGTTCTGTGGCTCCCCCCCCCCTTCTCAAAGTGGAACAAACTCCCATCTACGTCAAGAAGCCTTTACCCCTCCCTCTTATTTTATTGTGCAACTCACAATACCAGCCTGGGCAGACAGCAGCATCTGGCATCTTCAGCTTTTCTCTAGTATGAGGCAGCTCCCCAAAGAATCCCCAAAGAAATGGCTCCTAGCATGGCCCGAACCGCCCGGTGGTAGCACAGCCTTTGCCAAGTGCGCAAGCCGTGCTTCCTTGGAAATGTGACAAGGAATCAGAAATTCAGCATTGTGAGTTTAGTATCTTTTGTTCTGGAAACTAAAATCAGATTATGTCGATGGAATGCAGTGTGGGATTTTATTTGGGGTATTTTGGGAGGAAGGGCAATGGGAATGGAGTAGGAAAGCACAGTGTTTTATGTTGTAAAAACAGAAAAGTGATGCTTTGCTTTTCCTGCCCTCTGATTCTTACATCAGTAGGAAGGGCTATGCTAAAATAACTGTACTCTACTATGTGAGAAAGGGTCATGGTAACTGTAATCTCATTAAGAAAAGGGTGCTACTCCCCATTCCCATAAGACAGATGCAGCAGAGCACTACACTATTGCAAAGGCCAAATGTCTATATTTTAATAAGTTAGAAGAAATCCAAATATAGAAACCATAGAGTCACTGAGATGTTAACAAGTTAATGTATTTTAAAGCAAGTAACAGTGTACACGTAAAAACCATTTAATACAAAGTGAAAACCATTAGATGCACCTACTAATGCAGATTTTTGGTTATTTTCAGCTCTTTCACTGAAACTTGGAAACAATGCTCTTCATTTCAGTAACACCAGGTTAAGGGGTGAAACTGATCTCTAGCAAGCAAATTGCTGCCTTTTCATTCACCTGGAAAAGACAGCACCACAGCAACTGGTAAGTCTCTCCAGAAGGGCATTCAAACGAAACAGGCTGTGCACATCTGCCCCACTTGCTAAGCTATAGAAGAAACCAGATGTGGATTGATTGCTGCTTCTGAATAGTAAAGCTCAGTAAGTGCATCCTTGCTGTACACCCCCCCCCAAAAAAAAAAAACCAAACAAACAAAAAACAAAAACCCAAAACCAAAAAACACAACCTTAAAGTGACAATATGGAAAACTGGCAACAGATAACCATGTCTGCCTAAAATATACACATATGATACATAATTATGGGCTATGCTGGCCAGTACGTAAGTCTGTTCAGGAGCAAAGCTTTAATTGCACAGATTAGAAAACTGAACAAATGCTTTTACAAAGCAAAGCACAAGCTTTGGTTTACGCTTAGACAGTGAACATTAAACATTCCATTTTTATTATAACATCTAATTATGAAAAATGGCTCCTTTCACCGATACATGCAATAGTTGTTTCTTTATGAATAAGCACTCCATTCCATACAATGAAATGAAGCTCAGTGTCTTACTCAATGAACCCATTAGCTGTGTTTAGACTGGGAATGCATTAAATCTTTATGGAAAGTTACTGAATTACAAAAAGGTTGACTTATTTCCTTCACAATTCCCTAGGCCCACCTTTTCCCCCCTTTTTAAAATGCTGCATATATAAAAATAACTCCAATATGGCACAAAAGTGGGATTCTCAAGGGAAGGCAAAGGATAAAGGGGCAAAGGGAAGCCTCCACTGGCAACATCAACAAATTGCATACAGTCCAAGAGGAATTTGCACCCTATACAAAATGAGCTTCCCTGTGTTCCAGTTCTTGGATCCTTTTTGGTCTCAGTCTCTGGTAAGCAGGCTTCAGATCTGTGGGGTGAATATCCTCTGAGCTAGTTCTTTGTTCATTTGTGTTTTGTTCAGGATCATCTGATGGAAGTGCAGAGCTCCTAGCTAGTTTCACAGTATTATCCTGGTGAAGCACAGAGCTAGCACTTGTTGGTGAACATACTTTAGCAGAAGAATGCTCTTCATTTTGTTTTGATTTGTTAGACGGTGGTTTATAAAATGTCCCTGGGGGTGGCTGCAATGTTCTTGGTGCCCTGAAGGTAGCAAGAGGATTGGCATCAGGACCATTCCCTTCTGTTGCTGTCCTTCCTGACCTGACAGAAACAGAATATGGCTTACTAGGAAGAATGGCGTTGGCTGAATTGTTACCAATGCTGCATGATGAAGATAAGGCACCTGCAGTTCCACTCTCCAGTGCTCGGTTCTCCTGGGGCACATTAGTCACAATCATTGCTGTCCTTGCTGTGATATCGTACTGTTTATATTGCTTGTCCCAAGTTTTTCGCAGCATCTGTGTGTCATAACAAGTCTGCCTGCAGCAAGTATTAACAGCAGGGAGTGCCTTTACCTCTGAAACTTCTTCAATAGTAGGGCTCCTGCCAAGCTTCTCTGGACTTACTGCTCCTGCATTTCGTGAGTTTCTTTCATTCAAAACACATGGAGGAAGTATTCGGTCTACAGGTAGGCTCACAGGACGAATAGCTGGTTTTGTCCTTGGAATCCGCAATGGAACTTTGGTAATCTGACGGTTAGGTTTTGCAGAAAATAAGTTAATTTTACAGCTGTCTTCATCCAGAGAAGCAAATGAATCATTGTCTTGCTCTGAAGCTGGACTCGCGGCATCATCTAGAAACACACAAATAGATGTGACTGGATCTTTGTACCAAATATAAAGAGAAGTCATCGAGACTTTTGCCAATAGAATATGAAGTTTACTGATGATCCCTTGACAGCTGGTGTTTTAACAGAACAGTTTTTAGGTATACCTTGTATACATACTAGAAGTATCCTACTCGAACCAAGTATTAGTATTTCAACTGCAGAACACATACTGTACAAGTGTAACCAAGGAAGACACCAAGGAGTAAACACACCAAGAGACACTACTTTTTTTCTTGGCTGGTGCTTTCCCATTCAATTGGTTCCCCCCAACTGAATATTTTCAATTTTAGTATGTTTTAGAATGTTGCACTGCTAATGTACATGCCATGACTGAACTGGTACACTATCTGAAAGTCAGTGTAATTAAAAGGAATTGCGTATAGTTACTCATAAATAAAGCAGAAAAAAAATTCATAAAATTTATAGTTAGGTTAGCAAACCTGGCTCTTTTGGAGCAGAAATATTAATATCCAAAATGCTGGTAGCTGATGATTCTGTCAGAGTATTACTCTTTCCAGAGCCTTCTAGTTTAGTTCCAGCGAGTGACAATGAAACATGTTCTGGTGGAAAACAATGGTCAAAACATGTTAACTGCTGGATATTGATTTGCAGCATCATAGTGGATTTCAAAAATCCACAGTCACAGCATAATTATTGGGGGCAGGGGGGGGAGCAAAACGCTGTTCTATTCTCTTATGAAATACTTCAAGCTCTGATTCCATAAACACGGGTTTCTTGAAAGCCTTTAAAAATATTTAATTCTCTGTTCTTAGAGATAAACAGTATCTCAAGCAGTGATAAGCAGGTTTTATCGCTTGCTTCTAACTTGAAGAGCTGCATGCACTATAATCTAATGCATCCATGACTGCTTATTCACCCACCCCAAGACTTAATAAAAGCACACTAACCAGTTACAGATGTATCTACTTGTTCTTTTGTATTCTTGCTATTGTTCGATTCCAAAACCAATGCAGCTGTTTCTGAAATTCTGCTTTCACTTGGAGCTATTAGAATACCCTGTTAACAAAAAGAGTAGAAGTACATGGGAACTCAAGAGGAAAGACACTCCTTAAAAAAACTCACAAATATTTAATAGAAACTTGCTCTGGAACGCTGCAGCATTTGATGCAGAAGTTAAGATGGCACAGGCAATAATAGCAGTAGCGCAAGAAAAGTCACTCACTTCCTTTACAGCAACAAACGACTTCCTCTGCTGCTGTGGCTCCCTCTCTTCTGCTGATGAAGCAACTCTGACTGTAACAGCAGTTTCTTCAGACTGAGATGTGCTCAGAAGTGGTTTCAATGAAACATCAAATATCTTTTCACAGTATGTTATGAGCAGTTCCACTACCCGGGCCTGATAAGGGTAATCCACAAGCGATGACAAAGAAACTGTAGCATCTGTTTGACGTGGCCTGATAAGAGTTGGGCCAAATATTATGCCAAGGTTGCTGGCTGACATTTTATTTTCATCAGACTGTTCAGTAACCCTGCATAAAGAGGGAAAAAAAAACCCAAACCCCAAAGAGTTAGAGGGGTTTATTACTTCAGAAATATTTTAGCTATTAAAATATTATCTTATGTCTAAAGAAGCTAAAAGACAATAAAAAACTAAAGATGGGTTTGGTAGGCAGGCAGTGTCTTCAGTGCAAAATGCATTTAAGAGCAGCTTGGACTAAGCCCTTTCCACACAGGGTGTTTTTACATCCTATTTAGTTGATGTCATTTGTGGCTACTTGGCACTTCTGGGGTTGGGAAAAAGATCATCTCTCTCATTCTAAGTCATAATATAGCTGTGGCCCAATATTACCCATTTTTAGTAGCAGTCATCAGCTTCAGTCATTACACATCATACAACCCAGCATTTGGAGGATAAGGAAGTGAAACGTAGCTGGAAAATGGTTATTAACAAACATGACACAAGTTTCAACTTTTTGTTTATAGACACCAAATCACTACTCTATCCGGGTCATATCCTAATTTAAATCACACCTAGGTCCCTGAAGCTGCCATTAGTTACTACTTGCTGACCCCAAGACTAGCAGAAAATAAACAATCTTTCCCTCCTTTCTTTCCAGTTCTTATTCTTCTCTCACCTGAGAATTCATTACATTGGAAAAAGAAACAGCAACAGAACAATATCTTGAAAGGCATATGTGACTTCCTCCTCTATAGTCAAAGGCTACAAGTGTTTCCTAGTATGCAACATGTAGTAGTTTATTTTTTCAGTATCAGTTTGCATTTGAAGTCTTTTCTCACCTGTGAAGGTGTCCAATAAGGTACTGAAGAGTGTTATAGTTTGGTACAGGCAGTTGTTTCAGAAGATCTTTAATTTTAATGATGATTCTATTCAGTTCAATACAGATTGACTGTCTTTTCTTTGATTTAGGACTAGCTTGTTTAGCATCCAATTCCTCATTAACATTCTGGCTTTCTTTTGCAAGTCCAATGAATTCATTGTAAAGCCGAAACAAAATCAAGGGTTCTGGAAGCTGAAGAAATAAGAACGTTTCAGAAACATACTCAAGGCAGAATTTTAACTTCCTTGTTTCCTTCCTGTTTTTATTCAACTTTGTCTGGTCTGGCATCTTTCCTTACATGATAATGTCATTTAATCTCTTTTTGTTCGCTCAAACCACAGTTTGTCAAATCTAATCCCAGGTAACCCACCCCCACCCCCCTTTCTCTGGAAATCTTTTGCAAGCCCTTTCCTGCAACAGTTTCAAGAGAGCATTTATCAACACAGGTACAGATTTCAAGAAGGTGGTTGCTAAGAGAGTGGGTGTTACACTGCATCTGCACAAATACCATGATAAAAGAGCAGTTATTTATTTTTCCTGTTTTGTTGGTCTATTACATGTGATATCAATTTCAGTCGATATTCCATTTTGTTAAAAGTGGATTTTAAGCCACATAACATTCATTTTTAATTGTGTGCAAGTACTGTCTCAACATGAAAATGAATGTTAATAATATTAAAAAATATATACAAAAAAATAAAAGACAAAAACCTCAAACCTGACCTGGCTATTTGCATTGTCTCAGCTTAGACAAAAGCAAAAGGTAGGAAGACTAAATAAAACTTAAAATAATTAGTTTTAATGATTAGTCTCAAGTGGGATTTAACTTGGGATTCTGTATAAAAATGTCTGAACTGCATGTTTCTAGCACTGTTCCTGCATTTAAAATGAGCAGGTTTACCTAAAGACACACCAACAAATCAGCTACAAAGGAAGTAGTAAGACCAGAAGACGACATGTTATTTAATTAAAAAAAAAATAAAGCAGTCATGAGCCCTATTCAAAATACAGCACAGTGCCTCAAACTGGTACCCCAGTATGATGTATAAAATGTCACCTTTTTACTTCAATAAGTAGTCAGAGTACATTTTTGTAATTTTTCAAAAGCATTTCACTTAATGGGATCATGGGATTGGAATGCCCATCTCTGACAGCCAATGTGATGAAGACAACAGAACTATGCAGCTAAGTATATTCCTTTCAGGGTTAACAAGTTTTCTGAGTGACTCAGTAATTTCACCGGGCAACATCCCAACCTCATTTTTTCAGATACATACTGAAACCCTTTTGGAAAACTCAATCATGAAGCTTTAAAGTTCCATTTCGAAAGAAAAAGATGAATAATCCCTCCATAATGAACATAACATCGTGACCATTATGTGTGTTTCATGAAAATTTTGTTAGTGTATGTTAACAGCAATATATTGGCATCTGTCTGCTTGCTGAGGCAAGAATGTTTTAAACTTCACAGAAGATAGGCAAATTCAGTAACTGGGAAGGTTTTAGAAATTAAGCTTCACTACAAGTGGATAAACAAAAGCTTATTCTGAATATGGTACTAACATTTAAAGAGACATTATGCCCACGTGGAATACAGATTGTAACACCAGCAGTCAGTAATCTCACAGCTTTCCCTGCCCCATCACACACTCCATGTGAAAATAAAAAAAGCTTACTGCAAATATACAAGGTACTCATTTAATCATCAGTTTAAGGACTGCTGAAAAGGGTTTTTTTTCCTCTTGTACTGAAGAAATATACTACACTACTTTGGTTTTCCATCTGACTTCTCAAGTCCATACCTGGCGGAGATACAACTTGAGAACATTGCTGATATCATGTGCGTAGAGTTCGGAGAGCTCGACCAAATCTTTTCCATTTTCAAAAGCTTGACAAAGCTTTTCAACTCTTGATTTGGCTCCATTCACACGATAGATGCCCTAAGATTAAAAGACCAGCACAACTCTATTTTAATTGGAAAGGCAAGTGTAAAACACAGATGATATCAACAGTACAGCATTAACATCTTATGAGTTTTTTGGTTGGTTGGGTTTTTTTTAAATTAAGATTTTTCATACTTAAATTTTGTAAACAAACTTGAGCATACCTTGACATTCAGCGCTCTGCTTTCAATTTCTGACGTACACTTTTTGATGATGAAAGGAATGCCATCAGGAGCATTTTTAGCAGCTTGGGCAAATTCCACTCCAAACAAGTGAAGCCTTCCATGAAGTTTTTTGTGCCCACATTGAATAGCTAAAGTCTCTAAACATTTTTTATGGCATGCAAGTGAACACTACAGGGGAGGAAAAAAAGCACATAGTTTGATGCAATCTGACATCATAATAAGTATCACTGCTGTTTGTCACCCCGTATGTGAGCAAAAGCGACAATTTAGTAGTCTGTTGTGCTTTGCTTTGAGTTTATGATGATTCTGTGAGCCACAAAGTCTGTACTTTTTATACAGAAAAATAATGCAAGTTTCCAAAACTCTCGACTTTACATAAATCCTAAGCAGCAATTTAAATTGCTTTTCAACTTACCTCCTCACATTCAGCTCCGTGAAATACCACTAAGCTGTCACATTCTCTGCATTTAGATGGAGCTCTCAGCTTCCGTAGTTTGTGTGTTTGTGCTGCTTTGGACATATTAGCGTTTCTAAAAGGTCCTGGAGAATTTGCAGTTTCAGATGTCAGATCATTTAAACCTGGAGAGAATTTCTCTGTTACAGTCATTCTACTATCTACTATTGGCATTAGGGTATTTATTCTGATTTTTTAGAACTGTGCTGCAGAACACAGAATTCTGGAAGTAAATCACAACTATCAAAGTAATCAAAACCATTTCAATCACAAGGAAGCAAAACAATGTTAAGTTTACATAACAGACAACTATTAAATAATCTTACTGAAAAGTGGAACCAATCAGTTTTGCATTTTTAAGTATTTCAGTTTTCTCCTGTATTCATAGCATGTGAAAATATTAGGACATTTAATTCCAACTGCCCTGCAGTTGAGGCAACTACTCATGAAAGTTTCATTCTATGTATTTCAACAACCTGTACTAGAGGATGAAAGATGGCATTATGATTTGGCCTGTAGTGTTTCTGAAATACTTAAAAAGCATACTTCGCAGCAGGGAAGAATTAACACACACTCACAGCAGAACCCATACGAAATAAAAACTAATTTTTAAAAAATCACCTATTCTCATTCTCCTATGATAACATTAAAATATTTTCTAGGGGATTCTAAAACAGAAGAGCAACTGGTGCTTTTTGTAACTTTTTTTTTTCCCCCCAAGCAATTTACTTAAAATGCTATCAACAACTCCATGAACCAAAATCCTTTATTTCACAGACAAAAACTTAAAACAAAGTTAATTGTCCTGAAACCTTCTTTAAAGTTCAAGTATTGATTAAACAATACCACTCCAAGTGAAAGTTCGCGTTCATTAACATGTTGCCATGCTTTAAATCTGGTTCTATATTAATATTGCTAACTACAGGCTCATTCCTAGAAGGTAAAGTATATATTTAGGACGTAAGGACTAACTGAAGAATTTCCTAAAGGCTTTACTGAGCAAGTGCCACAAATATTTCAGAACTGGTTTTTAAGTACTGCAGACATCCCATAGAACTATTTCTGATAATCCAGTTATTCAGGTTTCAGTACCTGTGGCAACATTGTCTTTATACAATCAAAAACGCATTTGAAAATTAGAAATAGTCTGGTCAAATCTGGGACAGACATTACTCAATTTGCTTACCTAAGTTGAAAAGGGTAACGTCTCAGTTACTACCCTAAACATTTGGATTCACCTTTTTCCAATTTGCCAATTAGCAACACTCCATTTCTCTGTATTTCACTTCAAAGTTTAGAAGTGATCTTAAAATACCTCAGTGCCATGCAGCTAATTCTAAATGCAAGTGTCTGGCGGGAATGGTTAGTGGATCATTTACATTTACCTCAGGATGGTGAAGACACTAGAAATGTTCAAAGGCTGCCCATATAGTTAATCTAAATGTACAAAGACAGTTCTGCACCGCTTCATTAAAATGTCCTGAATATTATTCGTCAGCTCTCAACGTCAAATGGATGCACACTCTATTGAAAAACAATGCTGTTGGTAATCACAGCCTTGTTAAGGTGCTTTTTTAAAGCATGTTAAAAAGAAAAGCCACACCACAACAAAAAGCATCTTCTGGGGACTTCAGGTATGGAAACAACATTACCACAGTCTGAAGGAGATGGTGGCTCTCTTTCATCAAGATCATCTGCAGATGACATAGTACCAGTGGAAGGTGTTCGGGGAAGTCGTCTTTTAAAATCCCCTAGAGGATGAGAAAAATTCTCAGGAAGCTGTAAGTATCAGTTCTACCCAACTGCTCTATAGGCTCTGTCCAACAGTTGCTAAACTAACGACATCTTCATTAATGCAAAACAGTCCAAAGAAAAGACTTCAAATTAGTATAGCAGTGAGTGTAGTTGTACCTGGGCTAGCAGATGGAGAATCCATGGATCGTGACTCACTGCTTCCCCCTGCACTTTCAGAATCACTGCACATTCCTCCACTCTGGTTGCCAACTGACCATGATCTGAACGGTGGTGGCCCTCGTATTGCTTTTGAAAACAAAATGCACAAATTCCAAATGTCAAGGACTTATTTTATTTTTATTTAAAAACTAATTATGATTATATTCAAAATAGGAAAATATTGCAAGTTACATGAACATGCAATATAGTGAAAAAACCCACAGCATACATTCCTGTAAAAGCTTCTGGATATAATGGATTTCAGAAACTTGACACTCGTGCTTTTGCAAAAGACTTGAAACCAACATAGTATTTACAAACCCAACAGACTTGAAGTTGCTAGAGTTAATTGAAATAGCTTAGCACACTGAGCTTGACAGTAATTGCTGTTTCAATTACATCCTGCTGTTCTTGTCAAAGTATCTAGGTATACACACAGGCAGTTTTATATTTGTCCTTATGCTCAAGTACGTAACTTTTTACAGGCTTCAAATTTTAAAATATGGTTTTTTAAACCCCTTCAGTGCTACATTTCTGACAGTGAGACATCAAGAGCATGTTTTTTCTGGTATTTTTATTTATAGACTGAACTCCAGATGAAATACAGAATAACTACCTTGGATATCTGTGCTGCTGGAAGATCTCTTCTCTCCAATCTTTTGCGAGCGATGATAAACTGGGCTTCCCACATCATCTAACATCTGTGCAGGAAAATCTCCGGAACACTGAGATAAGTTACCATGTGACATATGGACACTGTTGGTTGATTGCTTATTAAAAACCCTTCAGAGAGAAGAGAGTAATTTGAAGAGTGAGTTAAGATAGAATTAAATGAAAAGCAATGTATTATTTTCTATCCCTAGGCACTAAAAATGCTTCATTTAATTGGTGTTCATGAACATACATATTTGATATGTCATTATTAAAGCCTAAAAAAAAGGTGGCAATTTATTTTTAATTAAATATGTGCAATTGCCCAAGGTGCTGCCCCCCTCCTGCCACGTAACTCAGTTTTTCCACATCTCTGCAAGGTATTATGACTGTTATTATGCAGACCCTGAAAAAAGGGGCAAATCTATCCATCAAAAGACCACAATAAGTCAGAGGCTATTATATCCTACTTTTATGCTTTCCACCAAAAGATTATCTGCCCAGCTATCAGAACTATTCACCTATAAACATATAGGTATTAAAATGCTGTGCTTTAAAAGCACAGAAAATATGTTGAAGCTGCCAGAGAGTTTAGTCAGTCCATTTTGAAAATCTGCTCTCAAGGACAGAAAAGAGTTAACAGTAATTAATGTAAAATGCTGAAGCACCCTGTGGACAAAATGGCCTGCTAGACAAGTTAGCAGTCAGTTCCTTAATCAGCTCTACTCTATGAAGCTAAAGGAAATAACAACTTAAAAATATTAAAATTTGCATCTACTCAAGCTACTGTCACTTAAAAAAATGCAGACCTAAACAATAAAAACTGATCACTTCACGTGCGTGAAGAATCACAAGGCCATGTCAAAGAAAATAAAAGAAGTGGAGGAGAAAAAACACACTCCTATAAATCTTAAGCAGTAAATAGCTGGGAGTGCACATAAAGAGCTTGAAATTTCATGCTCATCAGTTTCTCGGGGAGTTGCATAGTTAAATCCCCCTAAGACAAAGTTTATGAGTATAGCCTAAGTCAGTCTTAAAAGGCAGGAAATTTACAGACAAGAACTAAGAATCTCAGCTTTAACTTTGAATTTCCTGGCTTTTGTTGGTAGAAGTCTGACTCAAGCATCAGGGTTTTTGTATTTAGTTTCCTTTTGAAAGACGATGACGACACTTTCCTGTAGAACTGTGAAAACGCAGATTGGAATGGATATTCTGGTGCCTCAGTGCCAAGATGACTATTTTACAACAAGTTAAAGCATTTGGCATACTGACACAAGGAGTTGTCTTTTTGTCTTGTAGTCTTTATTTCCACTTTAGCCATATCCTTAATAGATTAACAGTAAAAGCTCCACTTCACAGAGGTTGAAAAAAAAAATAATTAAGTTATAACGTAGGGACATGTGGATGCTAAACTTTTATTTAGTCACATAGCATGAGACAGAAATCAAGCAACACTGCCTGCGAAAAAAGTTGCCAAATGTAAACAATATGAAAGAAGGTACTGTAGCAGCAAGGCTGGCCTGCAGAAGAGGACAAGTACCTCCTTAGACTTTCTAAACTGATTATCAGATACTACTGTGACACCACACTACAGAGTTCAAAATTTACATTTTTCATGTTAACCAGTATCTACACTAAAATAGTAACAAATCAATTCTTGCACAACAATTGTCAATGTTTTCGCAAGTCTTATTACACAAAATTACATCCTGCTTTGGAATCTGAAGTCAGGTTTTGAAGTCAACATTATATACAATCTACCAAAAGATAAGTCAAAGAAATAGACACTGGTGAAGCATGGCAAAACACAAGGATTCATTTTATTCCTCCAAAAATGTTGTTTAACTGCATTTAATTCCAAACCAAGCAAATGCCATCTGTAATTTGAGACTTACCCATCAACCTGGGAACTCTGGGTTTCAAAAGAACCTGATTCAATAGGAACACCTTCCTTTGGCAAACTTTTCACAAACTCGGAATACTGCTGACCAGGGTCATACAGTTTGGCACTCTCACAGAGGGACTGGCAGTTAACTGGAAGAGATACAACCTGAGCGTGCTGCAGCTGGAACAGGTTAACTGTTGCCTGTTCGGAAAAAAAAAATAAATCCAATATTTGTAGATCATTTATTTGTAGATATTTCAATTGTACTTTGCTCAACCCAAATTAATATCCCAACAGAAAAATATTTAAACAATAAGACTAGAAAAACTCTAGAAAATAGTAACGTTTGTAGGGATTGACATTGTGCAAGATTCCTGAAAGTCAACTGCAAAAACTTTATCTGTAGTATAGATACTAGTATTCTTCTAATCTCTAGGTTATTAAATCTTCCAGGTAGCAAAGGTAATGCCAATGGCTTCCTACTTTGGGTTGATCAAGATAAACAGCAAGGTTTGTTACTATCAAAAAGGCAATTTTCATGCTCTGGAGGGAATGTTAGATCACCACTACAATGATGAAGTAGTTAGAGTTCCAAACCCAGATGAGCTCCATATCACAGAATCACAGAATGTTTTGGGTTGGAAGGGACCCCTATCGGTCATCTAGTCCAACCCCCCTGCAGTGAGCAGGGACACCATTACCCAGATCAGGTTGCTCAGAGCCCCGTCCAACCTGGGCTTGAATGTTTCCGGGGATGGGGCCTCCACCACCTCTCTGGGCAACCCGTTCCAGTGCTTCACCATCCTCGTTGTAAAGAAGCTTTTCCTTACATCTAATCTAAACCTACTCTG
>JMFS01093250.1:0-12621 GCA_000699545.1 Podiceps cristatus | reverse complement strand
GCTGCAGACAAAAACTAGCACCATCCTGGCTAAAACCAGGACAGGGGGCAGGGAAGAAAAAAAATAAAAAAGCTTAATCTCTGAAAAGTAGAAAATAAATTAAAAGTTAGATGACTCAGTTATGGTGACATCAGAATAAAATAATTTCATATAAATATGCTTAGAAAGTGGAAAGATCAAGACAGTGAAATGGGAGAGCAGATTCTGAGCAGAAGCATATGTCGTAACCCCAAGACGTTCTGTGGCCACAGGCAACTAATTTAGTTGTAGCTTGTGGCACAAATACTCTGACAATCTGTGAGAACTTAGAAATGGTATTTGAAGATTGTATTTTCATACCAGTTTTTGTTTTCTGTATCTCCCAAGTAGTATATGATTCTAGTGACTAAAATAAACAAAAAAGTTCTTTGTATATTCCTCTTCAATATCAGGTAGGCTCTAGCTTTTAATAAATGTAATATTTATTTTCGCTTTCAAGTGTAGATGCCAAAGCAAGTTTTATGTGGCTTGACAGCTACCTTCTGCATGGCTGTTACTCAGGGCATTACAAAGCCTTTCTAACAAATTAAATCCCTTTCAGATAGATTTAACTGAAAATTATCAAACTGTTTGGTCTTTAATGAATTAGATGTTTATTAAGTGAGAATAAATTAAATTATTTGCATCAATTTCAATACCTATGTTCCACTAACTGACAGATCTGAATTACTAATGATTCACAAAAGGGAAATTTGTTATTAGTGATAAGAGGATCACTTTTCAATAATCTTTTACATTATTCAGAGAAGTAATACTCTGAGCATTTTAATATGTAACATGGATTTGCAAAAACATTTATCTCAACTATTTTTTTTTCAAATGAGTGGAAAATATCCTAAGCAGCAAACAGAAAAACATTATTAGATAAACATATAAATACATGTATAATGAAATACAAAGCTAGCTTCATAAACTTATCACTTTACACAAGACTAGCTTTGCTTCTCAGAAAAAACTCATTCTCAACATCTGATGGAAATAAAGGCACATTTTTCCACATTTAGGAATCACCTCATTATAATGAATAGTAGGCACAGAGACCTTAATATCTTAAAACTTTTTATCAGCACACTACAAATAGGACTTATTTTCCCTCATTAAATCTGGTTTCGAACCACATGAAAGAGTAGGGTAGCTATAAAACGTAGCAAAACTTTAATATCCCTATCAGGTGAAAAATATTAGTTAGGGAGTGTTATGAATAAATATGGACTTATGATTATAGAACTAGGTGAAAATGATATTTTCCTTCTGTAAAAAAGTATATGTTAGGTATAAAAATATTCAGAAGTTATTGTGTTTCACAGGTGGACCCAGCTATTAATATGTGGCTCCGTGACTGGTGTCATCACCACAATTTTGGGGGTTTTTGACAACAGGATGGCTTACATGGCACTGGGCTTGCTCGGGTCAAATGGAAGGCACCTTTCTCAAAGGGGGAAGGGGGTCTTTGCTCAGGAGCTTGCAGGACTCATTGACAGGGCTTTAAACTAGATGTGGAGGGAAAACATATCAGGCTTGCCTGTGACAAGCTGTGGGAAAACACTCAATGGTTAAAGGGATTGGGTCCTAATATGGGCCCTCCACCTGTTTCCCCAGGGTGGGCCAGGGGCATTGCAGCACAATGTCTTGTGGAGACAAGCTGGGGGCTCTTGAGGTAACAGGATACAATAAGGAAACTTCTGAAGAAAACCTTAAGGGGAATGAGGGGTGCTCTATTAGAAAGTGACATGGCCAACAGACCAGATGTCTCTACATGAATGCAAGCAGCCTTGGCGAGAAACAGGAGGAGTTGGAAGCTACTGTGCTACTTGAAAGCTATGACCTGATTGTCATCACTTAAACCTGGTGGGACGAATCCCATGACCAAGTGTGGTTATTGATGGCTACAATCTATTCAGAAGGGACAGGTGGGAAGGAGGGGTGGAGGTGTTGCCCTTTCTATCAAGAAATGGATAGAGTACGAAGAACCGGCCCTGGAACAGCCATGAGCAAGTTGAAAATCATAGAATCATAGAATCATAGAACTGTAGGGGTTGGAAGGGACCTCGAGAGATCATCGGGTCCAACCCCCCGACATAGCACTCAGATAGGCGTCCAGGTGGGTCTTGAATATCTCCAGTGAAGGAGACTCCACCACCTCCCTGGGAAGCCTATTCCAGTGCTCTGTCACCCTCACTGTGTAGAAGTTTTTCCGCATGTTGGTGCGGAACTTCCTGTGTTCCAGCTTGCAGCCATTGCCCCTTGTCCTATCCCCACAGACCACTGAAAAGGGGCTGGCTGATTCCCCCTGCATCTCTTGCTTCAGGTAATTATAAACCTTAATTAGGTCCCCCCTTAGTCTTCTCTTCTCAAGGCTGAACAGTCCCAACTTACTCAGCCTTTCCTCATCTATGGGTAAGAATTAGAGACTGAGGCAACAAAGGAAACCTTGTGGTTGGTGTCTATTACAGACCACCCCAGATCAAGGGGAGCCTACTGACGAAGCCTTCTTACTCCAGCTACTGTAGGCTTCACGCTGACAGGCTCTCGTCCTCCTGTGGGACTTCAACCACCCTGACATCTTCTGGAAAAGCAGTACGGTGAGCTGTAGGCAATCCAGGAGATTCCTGGAGTGCATGGACAACAACTGCTTAACCCAGGTAACAGACACCCCTACCCGACGGGATGCAATACTGGACCTGAGAGGCATCTTGGGCTGCAGTGATCACACAGGTGGAGTTCACAGTCCTGAGGGATATGAGACAGGTGAGGAGTACAGTTAGGACCCTAAATTTTAGGAAAGCAAAATTCCAGCTCTTCAAGGAGTTAGTCAGTAGGACCCCCTTGGGAAATGGTTGCCAGGGACAGGGGTGCAGAACATTGCTGGCAGATCTTTAAGGATGCTTTCCCTAAAGCACAAGAGCTCTCAGTGCCCAGATGTAGGAAATCAGACAGGGAAGGGAAGAGACCTGAATGGCTGAGTTGAGACATGCTGATCAAATTAAAGAGCAAGAGGGAACTGCACAGTCAGTGGAAGCAGGGACAGGTAACCTGGGAGGAGTACAGGGATGCTACCTGGTTGTGTAGCGATGGGGTCAGGAAGGCCAAGGTGTAGCTGGAACCAGCAGGGCTGAGTTAAGACCTGAGGGTCAAACTAAAGAGCAAGAGGGAACTGCACAGCCAGTGGAAGCAGGGACAGGTAACCTGGGAGGAGTACAGGGACGCTGCCCGGTTGTGTAGGGATGGGGTCAGGAAGGCCAAGCGTACCTGCTTTGGTGAACGAGAATGGAGAGCTAGTATCAACAGAAGAGGAGAAGGTTGAGGTACTCAACAACTTTTTTGCTTCAATCTTCATTGGCAACTGCTCTCCTCCTCCCCCCTCCCAGGTTAATGGACATCATGATGGGGACCAGCAGTGTAAAACTCCACCCATCGTAAGAGAAGACCAGGTTTGTGACCACCTGACTAATCTGGACATACATAAGTCTATGGGACCTGATGAGATGCATCCCAGAGTCCTGAGGGAATTGCCTGATGTAGAGTTGGTCGAAAAGCCACTCTCCATAATATTTGAAAAGTCATGGCAGTCAGGTGAAGTCCCCTGTGACTGGAAGAAGGACAACATTTGTGCCTATTTTTAAAAAGGGTAGAAAGGATGTCATACGACCTGTCAGTCTCACCTCTGTGCTGGGGAAGGTCCATGGAACAGATCCTCCTAGAAGCTATGCTAAAGCGTATGGAAGACAGGGAGGTGATTGAAGACAGCCAGCATGGCTTCACCAAGGGCAAGTCCAGCCTAACCAATCTTGTGGCTTTCTATGGTGGAGTGACTACATCAATGGACAAGGGAAGAGCTATGGATGTCATCTATCTGGACTTCTGTGAGGCCTTTTCTAGGGTGGAGTGACTACATCAATGGACAAGGGAAGAGCTATGGATGTCATCTATCTGGACTTCTGTGAGGCCTTTGATATGGTCCCCCACAACATCCTTCTCTCTAAATTGGAGAGATATGGATTCAATGGGTGGACTCTTGGGTGGATAAGGAATTGGTTAGATGGTCACATGCAAAGAGTGACGGTCAATGGCTCAATGTCCAGATGGAGACTGGTGACGAGTGGTGTCCCTCAGGGGTCCGTACTGGGACCTGTTTAATGTGTTCATCAATGACATGGTGAGATCGAGTGCACCCTCAGAAAGTTGGTAGACAACACCATGCTGAGCGGTGCAGTTGTGACAGCAGAAGGACGGGATGTCATCCAGAGAGACCTGGACAAGCTGGAGAAGTGGGCCTGTGTGAATCTCATGAGGTTCAACAAGGCCAAGTGCAAGGTCCTGCACCTGGGACGGGGCAATCCACGGTTTCAATACAGGCTGGGGGACAATGTGATTGAGACCAACCCTTAGGGGAAGGACTTAGGGGTGCTGGTTGATGAGCAGATCGACATAAGCCAGCAATATGCACTAGCAGCTCAGAAGGCCAACTGTATCCTGGGCTGCATCAAAAAGAGTGTGGCCAGCAAGTAGAGGGAGGTGATTCTGCCCCTCTACTCAACTCTGGTGAGACTCCATCTGGAGTGCTGTGTCCAATTCTGGAATCCCTAATGTAAGAAGGACATGGATGCTCCTCTGGAGCAGGTCCAGAGGAGGGCCACGGAGATGTTTTGAGGGCTGGAGCACCTCTGCTATGAGGACAGGCTGAGAGAGTTGGGGTTGTTCAGCACGGAGAAGATAAGGCTCTGATGATTCCTACTGGGCTTTGGTCCCACAGCCCACTTCCTCAGCCCTCAAACTACTGCAATGCCATCCAGCAATTCCTCCACTAGAAAGCAACGATTTTGTTACATTAAAAGTGATATAAAGAACAAGTATCATGAAATAAGAGCAGCCCTGTAGCGAAGGGCTTGGGGGTATTGGTGGATGAGAAGCTGGACATGAGCCAGCAATGTGCACTCACAGCCCAGAAAGCCAACCGTATCCTGGGCTGCACCCAAAGAACTGTGGCCAGCAGGTCAAGGGAGGGGATTCTGCCCCTCTGCTCCACTCTGGTGAGATCCCACCTGCAGTGCTGCCTCCTGCTCTGGGGCCTCAGCACAGAAGAGACATGGAGCTGTTGGAGCGGTGCCATAGGAGGCCACAAAGATGAGGGGAGGGATGGAGCACATCTCCTATGAAGACAGGCTGAGAGAGTTGGGGGTGTTCAGCCTGGAGAAGAGAAGGCTCTAGGGAGATCTTATTGCGGTCTTTCAGTACTTAAAGCGGTTTTATAGGAAAGATGGGAATAGACTTTTTGGTAGGGCCTATAGTGATAGGACAAGCGGTATTGATTTTAAACTAAAAGAAGATAGATTCAGACTATAAGGAAGAAATTTTTTACAATGAGGGTGGTGAGGCACCGGAATAGGTTGCCCGGAGAAGTTGTGGATGCCCCATCCCTGGAAATATTCAAGATCAGATTAGACAGGGCTCTGAGTAACCTGGTCTAGTTGAAGATGTCCCTGCTCATTGCAGATAACCTTTAAAGGTCCCTTCCAACCCAAACTATTTTATGATTCTATAATACTATGATTCTATGATTCTGATTACCTAAACAGATTCTCCCCGACTGTTGTCTGTTTGCTTTGGCCCTCCACTTGAAGCTAGATCAAAGAACAGACTGAAACTCATTTTAGCTGGGGAAGATGATGAAATAGTGTTGTGCACAGATGTGGATTCCTCTAGGGCTCTGCATCAGGAGTCTGCCAACAAGTTGTTCTGCATAAGTCGAAACTAAAAATAATAGAGACTTAACATATGTTTGCTAACATTTAATTTGCAGCATATTATAAGGATCACTTTCTTTAATTGGAAGCTTAACAAAAGAGTTCATAATAATTTTCTGCTCCCAAATAGTAACTGGATTGCTGTTCAAGTAAGTGCAACTCTGGAAAAGTAATGGATGGCTTTAAAGCATTCTTTTGATTCTTCATATATTCATGTTCATAAATCCTTGGTTACTGATGATCGAAAATATTCACTGCAGTTCTTTTGAATTGCATTGTTTTGTATTTATATGGATGAATGAATTAGCTACAAACCAAATGATAATTCACACAGCTCAACCTATTTAAAAGGATATAAATGGTTTGATTAATCCCCAAAGACAAAGCAGTGGAAAATAAGTTTCAATTCTTCCACACACAGTGGAGTACTGTGAAATTACAGTGCCTACAAGATGATATTTTGCAATGCATGTTTTAATCCTGTATTTTCAGTTTTCATCTGTAGTTATACCTTATTATTGTAGAATGAAATTTTTAATTTAATTCTATAAGAAATAGTCTATAAGTCCTTACTCATGGTAATGTCATCCCTTCCCTGCAGGATATGCTGTAACAAGAAGCATCTTTCCCAGCATTGAATGGGGTTTTTTTAAGAATCTTTTTTTGCGACAAAATGTGTTTACTAAGTTTCAAAATATTATCATCTTTCTGGCTTTAGCAAACATAAGGAGAAGCATAATTTTCAAGTAAATAAATATATCTGATGTGCATTTTACTTATAAAACTACAGTTTTTTCCTGTAGTATGGAAAGATGGAAGTAGGTAGGATTAATGAAAATATCTCAATTGTTTAGAAGTATTTTGATTTAACCATTGCCTGTTTTATGAAATGCAAATGTTTGTTAAATGGATGGGAAAACAAATATATTTTCCTATAATTGTGGACATTTAATCGATTAAAATTTTGATTAATGTAAAGACTAGATCAGATTCTTGTATCAGTCCCATTAATAACTACAAGTGTAACTAAAATAAGGATCTGTTTTTCCCTGTTTTCTTAAAGTTGTCCTGTTTGGCTAAAGTTGTTAGCTAAAACTCAGTTTCCACTAGGAAGACAAATAAGTAATAACAGTTGAATATCTGAGACAGTTCTGTTTATTGACAGGGAATTGATACTCTTGCCTCTCTCTTGTTTGCAGTTTGCTCTTCCCCCCATGAGTCCGGTTCACACATCCTGTCAGCTGGTCAATAGTAACTATGGTTGATTAAGAGAAATGCATTCCCTTATAGGATGTGGTGAACCGACCCCAGTGAGTGGATCAAACACCCACCCTCCCTTTCGCTCACTCCTTTCTCCCTGCAGATGGGGAGAAATATAGAAGGAAGATGAAAAGACTTGTGGGTCAAGGTAATAACAGTTTCATAAAAAAAAGCAAAAGCTGTGCTAGCAAGCAAAACAAAAAGAATTCATTCACTACCGCTCATCAGCAGACAGATGTCCAGGCACTTCCTGGAAAGTGGGGTCTCCAAATGCATTGAAGTTGCTTGGCAAGATAAACACCATAATCATGCATATCGCCGCCTCCTCCTCCTTTCCCTGAGTTTTTTATTGCTGAGTGAGATGTCATATGATATTGAATATCCTTTTTGTCACTTTGGGTTAGCAGTCTTGAATATGTCCACTTCCAGCCTCTTGGCCACCTCCAACTTACTGATTTTGGGAGGCAGGTGGTTGGAGGGAAGAGAAGGTCTTGAGACTGTGCAAGCACTGTTCATCAATAGTCAAAATACTGGTGTGTTATCAACACTGGTTTAGCCACAAATGCAAAGCACAGTGCCATACAGGCTAACATGAAGAAATTTGACTTCATAACTTCATCCCATCCAGACCCAGTACATAAGAATACAATAAGCAATGCATATTGAAAGTATATTGATAAACAGATTGATAAGAAAGAATATTGCCAGCTGGAGGCTGTCTCATTAAATAGATAAGAGTTGAGTTACAATTGACTTTTTCTAACTAGAGACACTGACTTGGATCTTTTTCATAATATTCTTAGAAATTTCAAACCATTGAACTCTTTGTCCCTTGGCTGAAATTACTGAATGGACAGAAACGTGGTAAGATAGGTAAGATAATGTCAAGTATACAGCCCAATCAGACAGATCTTTCTTTCTAGGATTCCAGGTAAACCTCCTTTCTCTTCTAAATTTTCAGTGCTAAACTACATAACCAATTAGAAAGGTTGGGAAAAAAGAAGTAAATGGCTATGTGATTAAGTTTACTGATCGTATGAAATTAAAAAGAAGAGCCGTACAAAGCACAAAAGAGGGCTACAGATGTTCCAAGTTCTCTGCTTTTCTCCTTTTACTAGAACACCAGAAACTTCCTCAATATTGTCCACCGCCATAATCTCTTATACCATGCTATGCAAGCTAATACTAAGTTCTTTCTACTCTTCAGAAATGAAGGGGAACTTAAAAGTTCCATCATTTAGGAATGAAGTGCAATACACAAGGAGAGAGCCTCCTGGGTTGTTTAATCCCGTCTTTTGAGATTTCAAGCACAAAACAATAAAGGAAGATTTTTTATTTTCTCAAACTCTCTAAAAGGTGGCTATATGGATAAATTAAATAAAATACTACCTGGACATCCCTGTTTCTATCTACTGACTATATGACAGTAAAGAATGAGTTGCTCAAACCTAAAGATACTTAAAACTAGGTAAAATGAATATACCTTAAATGCTAAGTGTGGAAAGGCCCACAAAACAACTACACCACACAACAACCCCCACCCAAAAAGCCTCAATACCTTAAATAAATGTAAAACATACAGTAGAAAACCATGAAATCCTACATCTCCAGTGAGCTATAGAAAGAGGAAAGATCAAGGCTTATCTAGGTCCATTCAAGTATTATGAAATAAAATTCATAATGGTTTTAGTAAAGATCTTACCCAACACTCAAGAGGGAATAAAGGAATCCTTACTAGTTCTTGACTATCCGGTCTTGAAAAAACTCACATTCTGACTGCAGGCTAGATAATCAATTTAATCCAGAGTGCAAACAGGCAGCTGATTTGGGCAGTGGACTCTACATAATGCAATAAAACACACATGGCTTGCAAAACCCCTTCAAAATAACAACAAAAAACCCAACCACATTCCACTATCTTTTCAAACTGCACAGAGGCAGTAAAACACGATTTCACAAACTGTACTTGACTCTGGGATTTTTTTTTGCAAATGCCTCTATAGTCTTAGCAAGCTGCACTTTAAAGTAATTTTGATTCTTTGCCTCACAGATATTCAGATGGTTATTACAGAAGTTCAGTCTCCAGATGATCTGAAACCTTATATAACATCTAGTCTAAACTTAATCATAGCCATTTATCATGTGCTAATATTATTCTTAAAATTAAAGGATTTTTCTTGCCTTGATATATCCCCTCTCAATGTAGTTCTAAAAAGTCATTATGTCCCCTCTTAACCTCCCCCAACTAGGCTAGACAAACAGCTCTCCTTAATCTTTTCTTCGTAAAGTAAATATTCCATTCCTTTAATCCTATCTCTTCTCTGAATCTGATCCAATTTAAATTAATCGCTCCTGAGAGAAGTGATTAGAGATGTACACAATATTCCAGATGAGGCCTTGCTGATGCCTTGTGTAGTGGTATTTACATTCTCCTTTCTCTTAGAAGACTGTCACTCAATGTGTTCTACAATAGCAGTAGCCTTGTTTCATAGCTACATCACTGTGACAGTTCATATTCAACTCCAACAAATACACACAGATATTTTTACCCATTTCATCACATCAGATCAACGAAGTCCCTTTTGTATTAAATTTTTATTATTAATTCTTGAAAACATGCCTCTGAACTTCACATTATTGAATTGCATTCCATTTGTGTGATTTATCTCCTTGGGGTGATCAAATCCTTTTCATGCAGTCTCAGCACCTTGTTGCTTAGATATTTCTCAAGCATACACATAATTTTCACCTCAATGTCATAAACTAATATAGTATATATGATCAGTCCCAATGCTTGAGAGGTATCTGTACTGATTTTTCTCTAGCCTGTCTAGCTGTTTTGACTATAGCTAGGGATAGCCTCCTTCTTAACAAGCTTCTTTCACACCTCACGTTAATCACTGTCATCACCATGTTCGATGGTAATTTTCTTTTGAGAAATCTTATCAAATGTTTAGCTTAAATCTGAATAGAATAGCTTTATTTTAATAGCCTCTCTAGGAATTCAGTTATCTGAAAAGATATTTAGTCTGACACAATCTGTATGAGATAAAAACATATTGTAGTGGAACTTCCATTTACCTCTATGCCCCTATTAGTTCTTGTTCAAAATCTGCTCTAATGTTTTGCATAGAATTATAATCAAACTAGCTGCTTGGATCATGTTCTTTCCCCATTGCTTTTTATCTTGATACTATATATATTGTTCTCCGAATTTACTACTACCAGATTTCCAGATTAATTTTAAATGGCTTCTACCAGATTTACAATACCATGTGATAATTCATTTTGTTGACTTGAATAGATGTTATCAAGTTCTTTAATTCTTTCACACTTAGATATAACAAACTTGCTTCTAACTTCCATACTGTAATTTGTAGCCTGGTCTTATCATTTGCAGCAGATAATGTGTATTAAGCTCACAATGACCCTCAAATTAAAAAAAAAAAAACAAAAAACAAAAAACAAAAAAACATTAACCACCACAAATAATTACCCCAAAATCCACCAATGATAGGATTAATTTAAAATTTTGGCCATTTCTAGGCCTTCCTTGCTGCCTTCTAATTCCAAGTATTCAGAGGCCTCCTTCTTTTCCAGTTTCCCCTTTTTATTTGTGTAAACAATAATGTATAAAGATTAGTGTGTAAAAAAACATTTTTATGTTTTAGTTTCTAGTGCTAGGGTAAGGCTGTCAAAGTATTTAGTCTTTACCTTTTTAACCTTTGAAACATTGTCTTTTTCCTAATGAATCCCTTTTCCCCATTCTTTTTGTCTTTGTTCCCCTTAATGAATCCCTTTTATCCTTTCTTTTTGTCTCCATTCTGCGTATTAAATCATTTTTTCATAAGATTATTCATATTGAAAAGCCATTTTGTACAAGTATTTAGTTTTCCCTTTGAATATATGCTCTAATTGTGTTGGCGTATTTTACTTAAAAGTAAAGATTTCTGCCAGGTCTTCTCTGACTTCAAATCTTTAATTTTCCCAAATCAATCACCCTGATTAATTTATTTGCCCAACATCCCAAAGTTTGCCTTTCTAAAATCCCAAGGATTATTTATAGATTTACTTTTGTCTATCTTGCATTTTAACATCAACTGAATCAGTCCATGATTGCTGAATCATTTTTAGCTTACTGCAAGGCTGCTGTTCTTATGAACAGCTTCATAATGATGCTGTGATTGTCCAATTATAGCTTAATATTACATTGTTAACTGCATTCCTCACTTTCTTCTTAGTTGTATCATTTGTACAACTGTGCAATTTGTTTCTGTCTCTATCACAGCTGAAATGAAGAGATGGAACTCTTGAATTTTTGTAGCATTGGTCCATTTATCTTCCATGCCACTTAATTTTTAACTTGCTCTATAGCAGGGCAGTTCTGAATTGTTCCAACGAGCTCTCACAGGGATCTCAAAGGATAACCCACTCCAAGAGGATCTCCCAAAGGTACTGTATCTCATTTGACTTCTACACTACACAGGGCTTCAACGCTTAACCCATTCTCAAACAATGCACACATTTTCTGCTCTCAGACAACTATGCATAATGTATGATAACTTATGCTTTTAGTCCAGTTTCATTCTAGAAAAAGCAACATTCTCATTGATAGTCTGCTTTCCCTAGAGGAAGCTTGCCTTAAATGAGCAATACAGTCTGGGATTAATATAAATGCATTTTAGGATTAATTTCTCTAGATTTTTTCTTAAAATAAAGCTTTTAAACTAAAAAGTACTAATTCGGTTTTTGGTAAGAAGAGCGCTGTCCATGTTTTCTTTTTCTCACAACCTAAATATAAAAATCCCACAGGGTATTTAATGTATAAATAAAAAAAGAACATTTTTATCCTACCTTTTAGTAGATTAAAATAATATTAAATGTGACTGTATTCACTGAAGACCACAAGCAAGAAATTCAAAATATATAAAAACAAATTAGGTTTTCTTCAGCAGATGCAGTCACAAAAATTATGTGGGAACTACAGAGTCATGGAATCATAGGATAATTCAGGTTGGAAGAGACCTTAGGAAGTCTCTGAGTCAGAGACCTGCTCAAAGCAGGTTGCTTAGGCATTTATCCAGGAGAGTCTTGAAAACCTCCAAGGATGAACTCTGGGCAACCTCCTCCACTACTGGGCTGTTTTCTTAGTGGAAAAGTTATTCCTCGTATTTAATTGTCACCTCCTTTATTTCAACACGTGCCCACTGTCCTTCATCCTCCAACCATGTACCTCTGTGGAAAACCTGGCTCTGCCTCTTCAGTAATCTCCCCATAGGCACAGGAAGGCTGCTGTTAGGGGCCCCCAAAGCCAACTCTTCCTAGTTTGAGCAAGCCCAACTCCCTCCACTTCTCCTCACAGGAGAGCCGCCACCATCCTGTTGCCATTCTCTGAACTCACTCCAGTTTATCCAAATCTTAATCCTTCCACTAATGGAAGTCCAAAACTGGATGCAGTGTCCCAGGCATGGTCTAAAAAGTGGAACCAAACAATCTGTCTCTAAGAGCTAATTCTTTGTATTTAAATAAAGTACCATTGTCCTTCACAGATTCATAGAATCATAGAAAGGTCTGGGTT
>KL278219.1:0-18188 GCA_000699545.1 Podiceps cristatus | reverse complement strand
AGGGGGGTTGGACCCGATGATCTCTCGAGGTCCCTTCCAACCCCTACAATTCTATGATTCTATGTGTATTAGGCATAACTGGCAGGGTTTTGTAGTGGCGAGCTGCAGGAATGACCTGTGGGGAAGAGGGCTGTGAAGTGCCCTATACCACTCACAATCGCTTCTAGCCAGCTCAAAACCTGATGGAAAATCCATTCAAATATATTTTCATATTTTTTTTTTAATTAGATTTGCAATTCCTTGGCTGCTAATGGCTGGGAAACGTAGTATTGGCTTGCAGTTTATTCCAACTGTCTCTGTGTGTGCATGTGCTTTGTTGCATGGCAGGCTTTCTGACATCTATCCAGCAGCCCTGCACTTCCTACAGCATCACCCCTGTGCTCACCCTGTTCACGTGACTCATTGCACAAGCCAGTGAGAGCTGCAGGCTTTCTCTGACATTGGCAACTTTTACAGATACATATAAACATGAAAGGGAAAACACCTGTAAACTGTACCTTATCATCATCAGTTCCGTGACTCTGTTAATCACTTTGTCTGAGCAGTCTTAGCTCTCAGTCAAGTAGAGGCAATCTGAAACAGTGCATTTGGAAAGAAGACCACAGGCAAACTCCAACCAGCAGCAGAACGCTGAGTTTCTTTAAGCTTGCAATGGCACCCTGGAAGAGATTGCATAAAGTTGGACTGTTCATCATTCAAACAGGTTTTGTGTGTTATCTGGTGTACTTACTGCAAGATCGAAGAAAGGGGAGACTTCATTCCTTGGAAGTTAATCCTCGATCTCTGAACCAGGAAAATAACATCCTTCAGAAACTGGACCATTTGGACTGGAACATTCGTAACCTCTGTAAGTAAAATGCCATGCAGCTTAACTTTTTGAAGATTAGGTATCTAGATTTCCTGAAGGACAGAATAATAGATAGCAGTGATAATGTTTGTGTTTAGATTCCTCTGGACACTTTTGATTTTTTTTTATTTTTTTTTTTTTCAGTCCTGAAAAAGATTTGCTAGGTTGTCTACTTACACACAAAAAAAGTCTTTCACAGTCATCATGGCTTTTTGCATGTTAGACAACTCCTGACACTGAACTCTTTTAGAAGTGTTAAGCAATTTTAAGGTGCTTGTATCAGCACACTAATCTCGGGCAGATATTATTCTTGTCATTATTTTGTTTGCCATAAAAGCTATTTTTGAGAGAAACTGGAAATGCCCCATTTCCTCAGTCTTTGCCTCTGCTGTGTGGGTGAGCAACAAGGGGAACTGTGACTCACTTATCTTTTTCCTTCGTGTACCTTGAATGGAGTTGCTGTGGGGAAAAGATGATGAACTCTGCTTCACCTCCTCTATTGGACTCTGTTCCCAAGCAGCATTAGCTGAAATCCACTGACAGGGCTGTTTCTCTTTCATTGCACAACAGTGAAAGGCCAACAGCATCCTAGCAGATGTGCTTGTGTATGAGCAGTATTAATTTAGAAAGGGCCTCTTCTTTTTCACAGAGGGATTTGTGAATTTTGACCTTGTTTTCAGGCATCTGCTGTAGGTTGGACCGTTGGGAAGTGGGAACAATAGAGCCATCTGAATAAGGGCTGCAGAATCCACCTCTGTTTCCTTTGGACCCCTTGACTTGCTGCCTATTTCATGTTGGAATCTCATCACCTCATGGCAGTGATAAGAGGGCTAAAGCAGCCAGAATCTTGCTGGCTGGCATTGCTTTCACTGTCATGTTGTCCACATCTCCTCACATTAGAGCTAAATGTGTGGTAGGTAGAACAGAAGAAGAAACTTAGAAGCATGTCTCAATCATCCAAGCCTGAAACTAGCTGTTTGAAATGCCACTTCAGGCACCTTTGGACTTGATGAGGAATTTTCTCTGTACAGCTTGATCACAGCCCCTCTCCCATGATGTCACTGTTATTGCTGACAGTGTCTTCACTGGCACCTATTCTCATGGACATCGGATAGTTGAGCATAGTTTATGTTGATTATTTTAGAGACATTAGAAAGAAAACGGAAGTCTTCAACACTTAGTCATGGAAGCACATAATTGTTGAGGTTGAAAGGTACCTTTGGAGATGGTCTATTCCAATTTCCCTGCTCAAAGCATCATCTGCTAGACCAGGTTGTCCAGGACATTGTATAGTTGGGGTTTGAATATCTCCAAGAATGGAGATTTAGCAACCTCTCTGGTCTACCTGTTCCAGTTTTTGGCCACTCCACCAGTTAAAAAAGAATATAATAAAAAATAGTAATTCTTATGTTTAAATGGAATTCCCTGTATTTCAGTTTGTGCCTACTGCCTCTTGTCCTTTCACTGGACACTGGGAGAAGACTCTTCCATCATCTTTGTTAGTCCTTCTAATAAGATATTTATATGCATCAGTAAGTCCTCCCCTGCCCCAAGTCTTCTTAGGCTCTTTTAGCCTCTCATTGCGTAATTGATGCACCAGTCTGATAATCATCTTAGTAACTCTTTGTAGAATTTGCTCCAGTATGTCCATGTCTCTTTTGTACTGAGAACCCCAGAAGCGGACACAGTGCTCCAGGTGTGGCCTCACCAGTGCTGAGTAGAGGAGAAGGATCACCTTCCTCGACCTAAAGCAGCCCAGGGTACGGGTGGCCTTCCTTGCCACAAGGACACACTGTTGGCTTGTGTTCAGCTTGGTGTCCATCAGGACACCCAGGTCCTTTTCTGCAAAGCTGCTTTCCAGCTGCTGCTGATCCATGGGGTTGTTCCTCCCAAGGTTCAGGACTTTGCACCTGCCTATATGGAACTTCATGAGGTTCCTGTTGGCCTATTTCTCCAGCCTCTTCAGGTCCCTCTGAATGGCAGCAGGACTCTCTGGTGTATCAGCCACTCCTCGGGGTTTGGTATCATACACAGGTTTGATGAGGGTGCACCCTGCCCCATTTTCAAAGCCATTAATGACAATATTAAAACAGTATTGGAACCAGTGTTGAGCCATGGGATAAACCACTAGTGACTGGCCTCTGTCTGGACTTTGTGTCACTTATCACAACCTTCTGATCCTGACAGTTCAATCCCCCTTGCTCTCCACTTACCTAGTGCAGACTTCCTCAGCTTGTGCATGAGGATGTTGCAAGAGGTAGCACCAGAAGCCTCACTTGAGTTTAAACAACGTATACTCTTCCCACGTTCACCAAGACAATAATTCAATTGTAGACAACTTTAACTCGTGCAGGATTTCTGTGCCCTTTTTTGTGGTGTGGTCCAATATTGTAAACTTAAGAAGACCTTGAAAAATTAGGATTTAACCTGGTCAAAGCTTTCTGATAGAGCAGAAGTCAAAACTGATTATAAATTTTTCAGACGATGCTGCGGAGGGCTCATTTATTGTATTTATCTTCAAGAACAATGTCGTAAACAATGTCACACAAATAGTCTGTGCCTTGGGTGTGGGGGTTTTTTTTGTGGTTTTTTTTTTTTTTTTAATGGAACAATATTGTGAACCTAATGATACCTTGAGAGATTAGGGTTCACCCTGTTCAGATCTTTCTAAGCAGAGATCAAAAGATTCTAGAAAGGTTATTAAAGGTGATGGCAAAGGGCTCATTTACTGTATTTACCTTCAAGATAAATGTGGTAATGACCTGGGTGGTCATTACCAATTTGGTGGGAATCCCATTATGGATCCTTAATACATGAATGTAACTGAAGCATAACATCATGGAAATTATTTGAGCCCAATTTAACAACTTGTGTGCTGCCTCTACTCCCAAGTTTCTCCACTAATGCCAGCAGCAGCACCCTTTGCTCTGCACTCAAGCAATCGACAGCAGAATCCAACACAGGGTATTGTGAAATGTGGTGTTTGAAAACTGTTCTTCTGTAGGAGGGAGGGTCTGAGACCTCACCTGGAGTACTGCATCCTGCTCTGGGCCCTCAGCACAAGAAGGACATGGAGCTGTTGGAGCATGTCCAGAGGAGGCTACAAGAATGATCCGAGGGCTGGAGCAGCTCTGCTGTGGGGACAGGCTGAGAGAGTTGGGCTTGTTCAGCCTGGAGAAGAGAAGGCTGCGGGGAGACCTGATTGTGGCCTTCCAGTACTTAAAGGGGGCCTGTAGGAAAGAGGGGGAGAATCTTTTCAGTAGGGACAGCAGTGACAGGACAAGGGGTAATGGATTTAAGCTGAAACAGGGTAGGTTTAGATTAGATGTAAGGAAGAAAGTCTTCACAATGAGGGTGGTGAAATACTGTTATGGGTTGCCCAGAGAGGTGGGGGAGGCCCCATCCCTGGAAACCTTCAAGCCCAGGTTGGACGGGGCTCTGAGCAACCTGATCTGGGTAATGGTGTCCCTACTCGCTGCAGGGGGGTTGGACTAGATGGGCTCGGGGGGTCCCTTCCAACCCAAAATATTCTATGGTTCTATGATTCTATGATACTACTTTCGTGTAATAATCAGTTTAGCTGTAACTTCATGACTCTCTTGACCTGCAGTGTTATAAGGAGAATGTGGCTCAGTTACGTTGATGGAGAATGTTCTCACTTGCTGTTATAATCAATCCTTTTTTATTTTCAATCAGCAAAATCAGTGGAAGCATTCCGTGAAAATATGAAACAAATAGAACATGATCTGAAGCTGCAAAATAACTCCAAGAGTGAAGTAGGCAAAGCTGATAACACAAAGGAGGAAAAGAAGACTGTACACCATTTGCTGTACCCGGACTCATTTTTGTTCAAACGCTGGGGTACAGATTTAAGTGAAGAGGAGCAAACTGTTGCACAGAATCTGTTCTTAAGTTATGGGTATAATGTTTATCTCAGTGACCATCTACCTCTGGATCGACCTATCAGAGACACCAGATCTCCCAGGTGCAGTATAAGTCATGCAGTATAAGGAGACATGAAATCAAAGGGATCCACATTGTTTTGGACTAAGTTAAAATAATCTACTAACAGATGTCAATTTTTGCTGTCTGATTAAGGTTTTTTCCTCTCATTTTCTTCCAAATCTCGCTCAGACTTGAAATACTCCGAAGACTGTGAAAGGAAGTTACAGTATAGAGAAGAGACTTAGGAAAAAGAATATAATGTTAATGTTATAATTGATAAAGGACTTCTAACTGTCAGTAAAAAGGGGAAAAGCTAACTACAGTATTCAGAAGATATGAGACCTTCTGCTCTGTTTACATTCTATTTAAGCCACAACGGCAGAACATCTGAAGCATTCTTTCTCTTGTCTCTTATGTTGTCTTATGTAAGCCTTTTATATGCTGAGATATCCTAAGTGGTGTTTTTTAACTCCCCCTTGCCTTTGGAAAACCCGCAGAATATCATCAATGAAGAAGTAAATCCCTGCATTGTAAAATTCCATCCTTTTAAACAAAATGCTTGTTTTTCTTAGCTATGTTGCAGACTGTACATGGTGAATACCTATACTGCTTATTAAAAGATAGAAATTAAACAGGGGAGGTGGCTGGAACTAATTATTGGCCAGTGAATCCCATAAAGTGTGAGGTAAGATTCAGCATTTGAGCTGAATCCCTCGCACTCTTATCTTTATTATTGTAGGTGTAGCCATAATGGACTGCTGACCTTGTGAGTTTTCTTATGGCCCTATTTTCTCTTCATGTTTCCCTCTCAAGTTGTCAATATGTCTGAGGATTAATTACATGGAAAATATAGTGGAGTATGCATCTAAAGGATTAAGAAGTAGTTAATCAGTCCACTTCATAAGAGGAAGCTTAAGGGATTTTTCCATGAATGAGTTGTTTCTTGAATCCGATAGGTAATATCTTTTAAGCAGACCAGTGGTACTATGTGAGCTGACATAAGTAACTATTAAAATCCTCATTAGGAACAAGTATCTGTTAAAAAAGGAAATGCATTTTTCTGTATAGTATGATAAGATACACAATTTATTGCAGAAGGTAATAGTAAGCTTTGCAGAAATTAACTGGCGTAAACATGAAAGTATGTCACAGATACACTGCAAGGCTACACCTTTGTACCTGTGGTTACTGATACTAAATCAGATGGAGTGTTCCAGAAAAGGGTGTGGAGGGCAGAGTGGATTGCAGACTGGGCATGAATTAACAATGTCGCACTTCGGAAAAGGGGAGTTGCCTTACTGGCAGCCCTCTGGAAGATGCAAAGATCAGGTTATACAACTGTTTCCTCGTTGTACTGCTTGGATGGACCTGGTTCCATCTAGGGCTGACAGTAATCCACTGCCCTTGACCGAGGGTGTCCTCTGGGTCTTAGATCAAGCCTTAACTCTGGCACATAATGACAATTTGCACGTTTCTCAGTTCATAGTGTCAGAAGCAGCGTGAGGGCTGTGGAGTAGCTTCCAGAGTGAGTTTTGAGGGACTTTCTGTGCAGCATGTCTTGGGGCGCTCAGTCAGAGGCGTACGGGCACAAAGCGGTGAGGTAGTCACAGATCCTCCTGCGGCAGCCCTGAGCTGACCGATCCCCACTCTGCTGGGGGATCATTTTGGAGAGAACTGTCTGGACCAGCCACTGCAGAGGTGGCTGGAGCAAGTGCATGATTAGTCTGTGTGGTCCCAAAGAATGGCTGCAGTGCCTGGTGCTGTTCTGCTTCGCTGTGAAGATGTATTTGCAGAGACCGCCTTTTGGAGTTACCCACTCAGGCTCTTGCACTAACGGGTAATAAAGCTAATGGAGAAATTCCAACGAAAATGCATTCCATTCCTTCCATACAGGTCTGCTTGGAGCACGAGCCTGGCTCTCAGAGAGCTACGTTATGTAGCTACAGAACTCGTGCAGTCTGAGTATTGCTTTCATGAGCCTGTTTCTAAGGTGAGGGAAACGATCAGCCTGAGAATTCAGCTATGCTGTCTTGTCTGCTGTAGAGGGAGTTAGTGCTTAGCACTATGAAGAAGACCCAGTTCTCACCATCTGCCCAGTGGCCAGAATGTTAATTAGCAGAGCTGACAAATATCCCAAATATATAAATTAAAAAAAAAAAAAAAAAAAAAAAAAAAAATTTGACAGCAAGTAGGAAGTACAGAGGTCTTCAAGGTAGCACAAAACAAGTTTGTTTCAGTACTGGAAACAATTTATTCTGGAAGAGCATGGAGTTCCACAAGGCCGAGTTTACTCTGTAAGAAGGATTTTTGAACCTCTTTCAAGAATACTAAAAAGATCCCTCATCTAAGGGAATCCTTCTCCCATGTCAGTTAGGTATAGCTAAACCTACTTTGTTCTTCTTCATTGCACATACAAAGGGATTATGGTGTAATTTGCTTTTGTCTGCTGTCACGTTTGGCTATTGTCATCTCTTTCTGTAAATGCAAAAAGCCAAATTTCACTCATATGTCCATTGCCTTGTAAGCTAATCATCCCTGGCTGAGTCAACTGTATTCTTTAATTTCAATATTTCACAAGTATTTTAGACTGAGAAACAGTAATTGTTTTTTTCTTATTGTCTTAACAGAAATTTTAACTCTTCCCAATGCATACATAATACAACTCGAATAATGAAACTTGGATTTGGAAATTTCTTTTTTACACTCTTATGCTGATTTTCACTGTGTGTGTTAAGCCAAACATCCTAATTCTGCCTTCTTGCAGCTGCCTTGCTCTCTAACTTCCTTTAGAAACTATGCTTAAGTTGTTCTTCTTCCATTGCAGCTGTAAAATGAAAGCATATCCGAAAGAACTTCCAACACTCAGTGTTGTACTTATATTTATGAATGAAGCACTGTCAGTCATCTTACGTGCAATTACTAGTATAATTAACCGAACACCTTCTCATTTGTTGAAAGAAATCATCCTGGTAGATGATTACAGTTTAAATGGTAAGTGACCCAGGGAGGGCGGGAGTCTTGCTAATTTATGCTACTATTGTGTTAAGTGACTGTTGGTGGCCTTTTGGGTGCACACAGAGTAGACTGCTCAAAATCATGAAGTAAATTGAGTACCGGAAAAAAAACCCAAACACCTTAATAAGGTGAAAAAGGGCAGCTAATAAAGAACAGGATGATGCTCTGCAGTATTTGAAAAGGTTGAAAATTGAAGTGGGAGAGTATTTATCATCACTGGCTCCTCAGGCACAGTCCCACAGTAAGAGTGCGTTGAGAAGACTATCTCTGTAGGTATCTGAAATAACCGCTTGAAGAGTGATGTCTGGGGTTGTGGAAAATACTCTTAGGGGAAGCAGTGGGTCCATCATTGCTCTTAAAATTGAGCTGAACAAAGCATTGTAAAGTCATCTGTAAGAAACAGTCATGCTCCTGATCTTAAGGGTGCTTTTTTGATTTGTTCCCCTCCTTGCCTAATGAGATGTGTTTGTTTTCTTATTTTTCTAAGGCTTTGTGCCTGCTAGAAAAATGTGTCGGTTTGGGTGGAGCAAGAGTTTAAGTGATTTTCCAAAATGATTGTAAGAGCTCTCTACTTTCTGTTCCTTTACTCTGATTTTTTTTTTTTTTTTTTTTTTTAAATTTGGTGAGGGAGTTGGCACGCCTACAGCTCTTATAGGAGCATTTCATGTTTTCAGGGCTTGTTTATTTTCTCCTTTCCTCTCCACATGGTAGAAGATACACACAGAAATTACTGCACTAAGACAACTAATGGGTTGCTGTTATGGCACACATCTAAAGTTTCTACATACTGATGTATTTGTGTACAATTTAGAAGCTATACGATAGTACTGTATGTAAATGAAATTTAGGTATTTAATTGCACTCCTGGAATGGAAGGTAGTTTTAAAAATAAGCCTCTTGAATTCATGAGTACCTGAATAATCCTACCAGTTCTACAACAAAGAACAAATCAGTTCTTGGTCTGGAACGGGGAGAAGCTAGAAAGCTATTACCTACGTGATCTTTTACATTTCTTAATAATGATTAATATTTTAATTTTTCTACTAATCATTAAAATGTGGGGGCTGGTTTTTAGATGATCTGAAAGGACCTTTGGAAACACATATCAAAGTTTACAATGCAAAGCATCCTGGACTGCTGAGGATCATCAGACATCAGAAAAGACTAGGCCTAGCACAAGCCCGGATTTCTGGCTGGGAGGCATCAACTGCAGATGTTGTTGCAATTTTGGATGCCCATATTGAAGTGAACGTAGCATGGTAAGACTACCAAGACTGTGGGTGTTCTGAAGTGGGGAGAGGGAGGTGGACAAGGAGTGTAACTATGTAGCTGGGCCGGACATCCCATATATGGTTCTCCTTTCTAGCCTGCCACAGGTTAATTAACAGCCTCCAAGTCATTTATTTCTGAGAGGAAAAGGGATACAATTGTTTGAAATAAATAGCAAAGCAGATAGGTAACAGAATAGACTGTTTAGTGAAGAGGAAGGGAGAAATGCCTACTTTCCCTATATATTTATTGCATTTCTAGGAAAAAGGACTTCATGCAGTGAAAAAACATAAGAACAATGCAGGCTATTTAGTTGCATGCCAGCAACTTTGGCCTTTTATATTAGACAGCCATAATATCCAATGACTTTAAATTGATTTGATTCTTATTCCAGCTTTGGCTAATGTTTGTTTACTGTTGCCTGTTAGTTAAATAGTGCATCATAGTTCTGTAGGACTCTTTTTGCAAAGAGAGACAAAACAAGTAGCTGATGATGGATATTTGCATTCTGTTAGGTAATGATGTCTATAGTACTGTTTTGTGTGAAATCTCTATGTTCTTTTCCCTCTGGGTTGTTGAATTGACTGTCTATGTTGTCTCACTTTCTGGAAGCAAGTTTCTTCTCCCAGCCCTTCACAAGACAAAATGGCTCTTCGTGGTCCAGATCTCTCCTCCTCTCTCAATAACACATTGACACTCTCTAGCTGTTACAGTCTTAAAAGTAATACTGAAGTCCTTTAGTCATGCTTTCAGGACTCATTGGGATAGGTTGGGCTGTTGAGAGTATGTAGGAAGAGATAAGGTCAGTTATTCCAGGCCTAACAGCAACTGGGGTCCAGCAAAAACACTCCCTCTGGAGTCCAATACTCTCTGACCAGGTTCTTGTAGATATTCCACATGAGTAGCATTTGATGTTTTAATAATAAATCTACTTATTTAAAGATATTTGACACAAGGTTTTGGGTTAGAAAAGTAATACAACAATATAATGAAATCACAGCACAAGCACAATATAGCACTTGCAACGTACTGTTGATTTGCAATGCAAGCGTGATTTGTACTACCACTCTCTGTACACTCGCTGTGAAGATGTTGGGTGTCCCTAGTTGCTGTGAAGGAATACATGGGTTGAAGCCAAGTCAAGCACATTGTTCTCCTCAAAGTTCATTTTGCTGGGTGTTCAGTTTTTATGCTCTATGTTGGGCTGTGTTACATATACAGTTCCCCCATGTTGGTCTGACTGGCTCAGGAAGATAATACTTTCTATTAATTATTTTAGGAAGTCCATGTACATAATCAGTTGCCCCACTCAACTGATACCGCTGTTTATCTACCACAATGGCCACCCTCCGGTCCCCTTGGTGGTAGGATAAGTTCAGCTTCCTTTATGATACCTGTGGTCAGTCCCTACATTCTTCTCTGAGCTTTATGAGCACATCATCCTTGCTTATCTTGTCTGAGCCTTCTTTCATCGTAGGGATTCTTTGGCTGGTCACACCCTTTCCCTCATATAGCAGCCATGCCATCAGGGCACAGGGGAAAGAGGGTGGGTGATCAACCTCAGGGCTTACAGCACCTCTTGGGGGTTCCTTCCCTTCCTTTTCCCTTCCTTCTTGTCTCTTCATGCAGATAGTGAAGACTCCCTAGAGCCTGCAGGAAGCAGACCCAGGTAGCAATAAAGCCAGCAAGTGTGGAACTTATGGTTAGTATGATTAGTGACAATCACAATGCAGAAGCTGCCTAATGGAAGGGAGAATTGAGCCATGGCATTAGTAATTTGGGCTACTAGCACTCCAAGACTGGCATATACCTTTTATGCAGAGGCCAGAGTCAATGACTTAAATAAACTAGCTAACCCAGTTTTAGAAACAAGAGTTATGTTTAGCACTTTTTCAAGCTGAATAGACTCTCTTTGTTAATTTTGGTAGGGCTGAACCGATTTTATCTCGAATAAAAGAAGATCACACTGTTATAATATCACCGGTATTTGACAATATTCGTTTTGATGACTTTGAGCTTCTTCAGTATTCAGTGGCTGCAGATGGATTTGACTGGGCACTCTGGTGCCTTTATGAACCTTTACCAGCTGAATGGTATGCTCTTAAAGATGAAACAGCTCCAGTCCGGTAAGTATGAGTATCATTTGAAAGTGAGCCAAGATAAACGATATCCAACATAGAGCTAGCAGAGGGAAGAAGATGTTTCATAGGTGATGGGATAGGTACCTACAAAGCACATTGTATCTAGATAGTTGTTTTGGAGGTGTGGGTTCTTTAGAGGCCCTGAAAATCCCAGTATACCAGTTACAGGGTTGTATTACAGAATCTGCCTTTTGCTGATCCTTCTGTCAGATTTTCGGGCAATCCCTGAGTCCTTGATTTTTGTCTTATGTTCCTTGGCTAGGAGCATGGTAGCAATATTTATTGACTGTACAAGATGAACTGTGGCCTGTCTCCATGCTTGCCCAACACATGGAGTGAATCTCACAACTTTGCTGGATAATTGCATGTCCGAGCTGTGAGGACTCGCGTGGATTCAAGTTGTGCAGCTCTTTCTTTGGAGATGTTGGAGTAACATATGATTACAGTGACCTTGGGCAGCCTTTTTCAACCCTTATCACTTGTGTATCACACAAAAGAAAAGGAAAAAAAAAAAGACAGGAACAGAATACACACAGCTGTTACACCTAAAGTGGCCCCTTACTGCTAGGCTTAGGGTCCAATATACTTGCTTCTGTTCCTAGATACCTGTCTTAACTGCTCAGATTAGTTTATGTACTCAACGCAAGATGGTTGCTGGTACTATGATATAAGCAGCCATCTCATGCTGAATATATAAACCCTTTTGTTTCTTTGTTCTACAAGGATGTTGTTGACTGTCCCTTAGCTATTAACAACCACCTATCAAACAATATTCAAAAAGCTAACAATAGGTAATATATGGTCATCAGATTTTTCTAGTCCTATCTTATTTTATTTGGTTTACGTAGCAAGGTTTTGGTAGTGGGGGAGGCTGCAGTGGTGGTCTCTGTGAAAAGAGGTGAGGGGCTGCCCCCATGTTGAACACAGCCTGTTCTAGCTGGCTCCAAGATGGACACAGTGCTGGCCAATGCTGAGCCACTCAGTAATGCTGGTGGTGCCTCTGCAATAACATATTCAAGACAGGGTAAAAAATGCTGCACAGCAGCTGTGAGTGAGAGGAGGGAGGAAGAAATAGGAGTGAAATAGCCCTGCAGACACTGGAGCAGACATTCACATGGCAGCCCATATTGGACCCCACACCAGAACAGGTGGATATGGCCTGAAGGAAGATGCAACCTGTGGAGAGCCAACACTGGAGCAGGCTCTTGGCAGGAGCTGCAGCCTGTGGAAAAATGCTCAGGCAGGAGCAGGTTTTCTGGCAAGAACTGCAGTCTGCATGGGACCCACGCTGGAGCAGTCTTCTCCTGAAGAAGAAAGAAGAAAGAAAGAAGAAAGACTCTTCTTTCCTTGTGGAAAAGAACCCATTCTGGAACAGTTCTTGAAGAACTGCAGTCCATGGGAAGGATGTAAGTTGGAGCAGCTCATGAGGGACTGTATCCCACGAGAAGTCCCCATGCTGGAGCAGAGGAACAGTGTGAGGAGGGAAGAGTGGCAGAGATGAAGTGTTATGAATTGACTAGAACCCTTGTTTTCTATCCTCATTCCCTGCTCAGGGCAGGGGGAGGAGGTAGAAGAGTCTGGAATGAAGTTGAGCCTGGAAAGAAGGGATGATGGAGGGGAGGTCATTTACTTTTGGTTTTGTCACTCTTGCTATCCTCCTTCATTTAATTTATTACCAGTTAGAAATAAGCATTCCCCAAGTTGAGCCTATTTTGCTGGTAATGGTAAGTGGTGAATGTGACCTCCCTATCCTTAGCATGACCCATGAGCTGCTTCATCTTATTATTTTCCCCTCTAAGGTAGAACGAGAGAGTGGCACCTGGTGGCAGCCAGCCAAGGTTAACACCATACATAAAAGGCTTTGAAATTTGCTGTGTAGATCCTGAGAGGGAAAGGCACTATGAAAACACTTGAAAATAATGTACTGTGTTTGTCAGACGAGGCGGCAAATTTCTTCATTTGTATACTACTACATCTGGTAGGCAAGCATTGGAGATAAGGCTGCACAGATACCTCGATAAAGAACTATGAGTGAAATTGGCATCTGTGTGTGTTAAAAGCATTATATAGTGAGCATTAAAGGTTCAGGCAGGAGAATGGAATGAAAGCAAGTCAAATGTAGGTTAAAGAATATTTCATGGGGGGGTTGCCCACAATGCTTAGACCGGAGAAAATAGAAACAAGTTTGGTTATAGAGAATGGGGATATCAAAAGAGCACCAAAGCCCCTTTCAGTCTCATTTTACCCACCTCTAGGATGGATTCATCTACAGTGGAATTGGTTCTGCCAGACAATCATCTTGTTTCCTTTCAAAACCTCAATTGACAGTGGTTCCACAATCCCCCTTGGCATCAGGCTTTAGTATTTAAGTTCTCTTAATGTTAGGCAAAATTTCATAATGTCCAGCCTAATTCTTCCTTGCTGCAGGTTAATCTGATTTCTTTCTTCTTGTTTTAAATATATGAAAATTCTTGTCACATCTCTCAAAATAGATCCAATTCTATAAAAAATACTCGATCATGCTTTTTAGATCATTGATCAAGTTTATTTGCTATTTTTCTGGATTCTTTAATGTTGATCCAAGTGTTGGCCTGAATTAAATCTGTTACTCTCTCTTGGATACAACTGGAATACTTCTAGAAGTTCAAGATGTGATTGATGGCTAATTGACTTGACTTTATTTCCATCATTGTTGCTTCTTTCTAATTTTACTTGTTTGGTTCTCCAGGAGCCCATCTGTAATGGGGATTCTTGCTGCAGACAGGAAATTTCTGGGTAAGATTGGTGTACTGGACAGTGGAATGAACATATATGGAGGAGAAAATGTGGAACTTGGCCTGAGGGTAAGCCTATTTTTTCATCTTTTTTCTGAAAAACAGTGAAAATTAGCATACGATTGTTGGTTTGGTTTGGGTTTTTTTTAAAGCACTCAGGCTGCTGGTTATTGTCCAAAGCATGGCTTAATAATTCAGAAAAATTCTGTTATATTTTGGGTAACAAAGGAAAGTAATAGATTTCCAAAAGTGTTTAAGGATCATTAGCAGGCTTTTGTTGATAGTTCTTAATGATTTTGAATCCTGACACAAAAACCTAGTTCAGTGAGAAAATACTGAACCTTGCAAGATGTGGTTCTCTGCAGAAATTTAAGGTATATGACTCTTGCCTCAGCAGAAGAATAAGATAAAATCGAGCTAAATGAAGTTATGTATTAGGGAAAAACAAAACAAAAAAAACCCCAAAAATAAACCCAGAAAGAGGTCAGTGTGCCCTAGAAAGTAATGTGTTCTTCAGGTTTGGATGTCTTCAAATCAAGAATGGAGGCTTTGTTTGGGGATTTTTTTGTTTGGTTGGTTGGTTTTTTTCCTTTTTTCCCAGAATAGCTTTACCTGGAGTGTCTTTAAGGAACATGTGAGAGCACTAAAAATTCTATTAATGAATATTTTTTAAAAGTAATGATGGGCAAGACTTAAATGTCTAGGAAAAAGGGGTCTGATTCTCTGTAAATATGAAAACTATTGGGCTTTGAAAGAAGTCAGTAACCAGTTTCAAAACAAATGTGAGGAGGAGGTACTTCATTTTCCCAGCAGCAGACCAGATCAACAGACCAGGAGCAGAGCTCCTTCCAAAGGCTATTGTGGATCTTAAAAACTTACAGCCATTTGCAAGGAGTCTGAACAGTTATGGAAGAAAAACCTACTCAGAGTTAGTAAACAGAAGTGAATCACAGGAATATACAGAAAGTCCCCTGACCTGAAAATAATTGGGGGCTGAGAGGGGTAAGATATGTACTTGACGACTTCTTAACCTTCCCTGAGAATAAGTTTGTAGCCACTGTGGGATACAGAATACTATGCTAGATGGACCATTGGTCCAGTATGGGTGTTTTCTCATGTTCTTACAGCTTTTTTTTTTTTTTTTTTTTTTTTTTTCCCCTCTGTTATCTATTAGTAAGCACATAAAAGGTAATACAGACAATACACATTTGTCTGAACAAGTCCTGTCAAACAAGTCTAGGGTTTTTTCCTATACTATGGTAGCATGCTTTGTGCAAAGAAGAAAACCAGCAGTAATTAGGAGAAACGTGAGGAACAAAGAGCTACAGAGGTGTAAGTTAGGGAGTAACAGAACTTTGTATGAGTCAACATGGGACTAGATGGGAAAGGATGGCATTGATGATCCTTCTCTTCTGCTGCTAAATTCTCATCTGGAGTTGTGTTTTGATTTCTGGGACCGTACATCAGGAAATATGTGGAGCAATTGAATAATCTGAAGAAAAGGAAAAAGAATGAATGGAGTACCTGCATATGTGACGTTACAGCAGAAATAGGCCTAAATGAAGTTTTTTTGATTTGTAGAAGAGATGATCAAGAGGAAATATAGAAACAATCTTCCAAACATGTTAAATGCTATGTTAAACAAAGCCCCTGTGCCTGAGGCACCACACTGAGTCACATGGATGTATTAACTTGGGTTGATACTGTATTGGAGACGTTGACACATTTCTCCATTGCTCATGGTGGACGTGGCCAAAGACCTCATGCTTCACATTCTGAGACTGAAATGTCACGTCATCACCTCATGTCTTGTGAGGCAGGTTGTGAATTTACGTTTCAGTTCTGTTGCTTGAAAAAACATTTACACTTTATTCTTTATTGCTCTGCACCATTCACAGTGGTGGCAATGTATTTCTACTCTGTAGTCATTTACACAAATGCTGGAGGTGAAAACAATGAAGAATCAGTTCAGTTAAAACACACAGATGCTCTGAAAATTGACTGTAAAAATAGTATTAAAGATGTCTATTTATTTCCATCCTGAGGGTTTCTTGTGTGAAATATGCTTGGTTAGCATGCAAGCAGCCTGTCATGTTTTCCTTTAGCCAGCTGCCGGTCTGGAAAACTTAATGTGAACATGTGAAGTAAGTCTATAGCACATAATGGAGCATTGTGTGATGGTCCATAAACTAGGACAATAAATCTGCATTGTGCAGTGCCATGTGGACTTGCTGGCTGGAGTTCAGTTCTGCATAGCTCCTCGCCTTTTGAAGAGATTCCCCACTTACAAGTTGGGTGTGTTTATTCTGGACTTTTGGCACTTTTCAGGCATTGGTTGTGGCCTGATTAGGTGTTTCTGAATTCCATGTGGATCTTTTCCAGGAATCCACTGGATTTTTTCTTTCTCTTGAATTCTCCCTAGTGTGTAAGGTTTTGCAGGACCAGTTTTGCTCTTGGCATGTCCCAGGCAAAGTCACTGCTTCTGAAGGATTCAGGCTCTTAACCACCACAGTATTTAGCAGTCTAGCTCCTAGTGAGATCCATTGGCGGTATGTACCAGTTTGCCTTAGTGCATCTATGCCAATTGATCCGAGTGCCTTGTCACAGGACACTGGAGAGTAGTTTTGTTAATGGTGATGGTGAAGAAAAAGAAGAAAGAATATGTCCTTACTCTCCTGGACCTGTGACAGTGCCACACATGGTAGAAATGAAAGGTATTGAAGGTTCTTTGCATTCACTCAAGCCAGGAAATAGAGCTTTAACGTTGAGGGCCTGACAGTTCATCTGATGAAGGAGTGAGGAGAACAGAAATGGGAGCACTTTAACAAAAACTGCAAAGAGTTTGAATAAATAAGCAACTTTACCTTGAATTCCTTCTTCTTGACCTAGGCCTGGCAATGTGGAGGAAAAGTAGAAGTGCTGCCCTGTTCAAGAATTGCTCATTTGGAAAGAGCTCACAAGCCTTACTTGCTGGACTTGAGCATCACAATGAAACGCAACGCCTTGCGGGTAGCCGAAGTGTGGATGGATGACTACAAGTACATGGTCTACTTTGCATGGAATCTTCCAATTGAGGTGGCAGTGTTTCTCTGTGTTTCAAATTGGAAACCAAAGTCTAAAAGTGGTAAAATAAGAGCATGTGGTCACACAAAAAGAGGTATAATGTGGTTATAAGAGTCACTGTGGGGGAAAAAAAAAAAAAAAAGGAAATGATACATCAGGATTATTGATGTGGATGATGTCCAAGAGCCATGATCATAGACATGTTCTTCTTGGCTTAGACCAAGAGCTGATGCCTAGCTTAAAGAATATAAAATAAAATTGTTTAACATGTATTTTAACTTTTAGGAAAAGTAGAAAATATTTTACTTGGAATATTCCTAATTTTGCATTAAAAAGGATGTCTCTACTGATTTGAGTGTCTCTGAATATCTTTTAAATAAGCAAAATTGAACTTTTAATAGAGAATTCACTTACTCCTCATCCCATACCTGACGACTTTTATTAAGTAAGCTCTTCGCTCTGTAGCCCAAAGTTCTGCTTTTGTTTTGCGGGAAGAAAAAGAGGAGAGTCTTATAGCATCCTTGGCAGGTTGAAAAATGGTAATACCAGGAAAGTAAGAACTTTCCTTTAATAATAATAATAATAATCTAAGTCCTTTAAGTTACAGGTTTGTTGGGTTTTGTTCATTGGTTGGTTGGTTTTTTTTCTTTTCAGTGCTTCTGAATATGGTTTTAACTTTTCTCTAGCACAAACTATCAAAGATACTGGAAGTGTCAAGACCAGGTCTTTTGAGTATTGATAAGTTCAGTTAATAAAAAAACCTGTATGAATCTTCCCAGCCTGCACTTCAGTGGATTTATGAATCTTTAACAAAGGAAGAAGAGCCTCCCACCTCCTTGTGTTTTCTTTAATAGATATTAAAGAAACAAATTAAAATATATAATGGCATAGCATAAATTAAAACTTCAGAAGAATCCACTTTCCTTCCCCATTAATTATCTTTTACTGTATATATTTGGATTTTTTCATCTGAAAATGCTGGTCATCAAAAACTAAGCCATTGGTAGGAACACAAGTACAAGTTTGAAACTTTACTAAAACTTCATCTTTAATGACCCTTTTTCTCTGGGATGTACAAGTATAATTGAAATTTCTAACCTAACTGCGGTTGGGGTAAGGTTCATTCCGCCCCCC
>KL278218.1:42554-62919 GCA_000699545.1 Podiceps cristatus | reverse complement strand
TCTCCTGTGCTGAGGCCCCAGAGCAGACGCAGCACTGCAGGTGGGGTCTCACCAGAGTGGAGCAGAGGGGCAGAATCCCCTCCCTTGACCTGCTGGCTACGCTGCTTTGGATCCCACCCAGAATACGATTGGCCTTCTGGGCTGCAAGTGCATGTTGTTGGCTCATGTCCAGCTTCTCATCCCCCAGTCCTTCTCAGCAGGGCTGCTCTTGACCCCTTCACTCAGCCTGTATTGATACTGGGGGTTGCCCTGACTCAGGTGAAGGACCTTGCCTTTGTCCTTGTTGAACCTCATGAGGTTCACCTGGGACCACTTCTTGAGCTTGTCCAGGTCCCTCTGGATGACATCCCGTCCCTCAGGCGTGCCCACCGCACCACTCAGCTTGGTGTTGTCTGCAAACTGGCTGAGGGTGCACTCGGTCCCACTGTCTGTCTCATTGATGAAGATGTTAAATGTTACTTGTCCCAGTACGGACCCCTGAGGGACACCACTTGTCACTGATTATCCAGATAAAGCACTGGATTCTGGGGACCCCTGAGGGACACCACTCGTTGCTGATTATCCAGATAAAGCACTGGATTCTTTTATGGCTTTTATAGGTCCCCTTCCCTGCATGATGTTTCCATTAGCAGAAGCAGGGTATTGATAAGTTCTGTAGAGGTACTGAATCGTCGAATTAAGAATGAATTTCAGCTTAGCACTTCTTGGGTTTAGAAGGTTGGTAACATGTAAACTGAATTATGGGAAGAAGAAAAAAAAAAAACAGTACCAGTGCTTGGAGGCTTAAGTTCCTTTAACAAAGCCATTGTCTACAGTTTGTCTGTGTCTGTGATTTCAGTTGGTTGGGTGTTTTTTGATTTTTTTTTTTTTCCTCTTTTGATTTTTTGATAAAAAAGACTTCTAGTGGGCATTTAGGCAGTACTAATTTGTAGATTGCAGTGTGAGATGCTGTTTAGTGGTCATGCAGATAAGAATGTATATATTCTTCAGTAAGAAATGTAAGTACAGTCATCCATATATGTACCTCCCTATGTCCACATATGAGAGACCATGGGTAGAATAAGAAGGGACCTCAAGCAGACAGCTTACCTAGCAGTAGAATTCAGGTCTCTTCAGCAGTATCTCGGTGGGGTGATTGTTTGATTTTCTTTTTCCTGCTAAACTGTACAGTGATTTTTAAAGGGTTTGAGTGAGAAATGGATACTCTTTGACCACTTGTTGGTGACATGTGTGGCCAGAGGTGCTGCCAGTGTCAGTAAGAGAAATGAGGCATGGCTTGAGAGGGTAAATTACCCAACACTTAAAATAACTTTTGTTTTTAGCTGTGATATACTTAGAAAAGTATGAGCTTTCCAGTGCTTCCAGTTCTTTCTTCCTTTCTCTAAATGTCCCATTGAATCATTAACTCTGTCAAAGTCTTTAATGCATAAAATTCCCTGTTTTCTTCTACAGGAGTACAGTGATCAGTATAAACACGCGTGTTCTATTGTGGACCAAGCTCTTCCCTTTTCCTGCCACTTGCCAACATGCAACTCTGACGTTGTCTTCACACGCTGTCCTCGGCTTTCATCTGTCTCTATTTCTGCTCTTTAATCCAGCCTGCCTCTATCTCACATAAAGATAATATGTTCCTTAATTCTGTGTTACCTGGTCTTTTAGAGGCTTATTTGCCTTTTTTCTTTTTTTTTTTTTAAAAAAAAAAAGAGAGAGAGAGAAGCAGGTACTAGCTCAAATGGAAAGAAAAAAGTGAATTTCTGCAGAGAAGGCAACACAATATTATAGCATCTATGCAAAGAGTGTTTATAAAGGGTAGCTGTCCCACTTATAACTGCCTAATCTCATACTCAGTCTTTGTTCTTTACATTTACATTTATTTGTAAAACAACTTTTGGATGCAAATGCTGAATGTCATTTTTGCATTTATGGAAAATCAAGCAATGAGTATCTTATTACCTTTATATAGAAAATATCTGTTAAAAGCCAACCAACTTGAGAGATTTGTTTTGTCATTATTATTAAAAGCTTTCTGTCTTTCCTAACTTAGGTACTTCTGGAAAAAAAAAAAAAAATCTGGTATCTTACATTGGTTGCTTTCCATATTTTAAGAGGTAGTCTGTTGTTCACATTTTGAGTCTAGAAAATTCTAGGGTGACTTTTATTAACTACCTGTCTGATAACTCTGTTGGTTACTACTTACTTCTTACTGTTATATGCTATGAAACATCTGTTTCCTAGATAGATTGATTAAAAACAGTCTCAGTTTAATATAACTGGTAGGTATGATGTTCCAATATGGCTACAAGAGTACATGGGAAAACTTAATTAAACTCCAGTTCAAGATCTGTACTTAGTTATATTTTACAAGTAATCCAAATTTGATACTTATTTGCAGACTATTTGCTTGACAAGAAGAGTTTTGACTGGAAAAAAAAAAATCATGTGTGTGCTTGTTTATTTAGGCTTTGCTCACTGCAGTAACATCTCAACACATAGAAATCCACGAAGGAACTGTGCTACAGGCTGTAAGAACATGTTACAACATCTATTTAGCAAGCAAAAATCTCATAAATCAAACCACAGCCAAGGCCACGCTAACACAAATGCTGAATGTCATTTTTGCACGTATGGAAAATCAAGCAGTGAGTATCTTAGTATCTTTATATAGAATATAGCTCTTAAAAACCAACCAACTTGAGAGATTTGTTTTGGCATTATTATTAAAAGCTTATGTACTTCTGGTGGAAAAAAAATCTGGTGTTTTGCACTCTGAAATAGATGTGAAATGTGTTTGGAGGTGTGGTGAGGGTGGTGTATAGCATTTAAACTTCTCATAGGGGTCCTCTACGTTTAATGGGTGTATTCGGTTTCTGTTGTCAGGCTATTGAGATGCCATGCTACCTGCATAAGAGTGCATATGGAATACATTAGTGCTAGTGAAATGCTCCAGTGTTGCTGTGATGATAAACACTGAAGTAATCCATGATTAAAACAAAACAAACAAACAAAAGCAAACCCGAAAAGACCAAACATGACCTTTCCAGTAATCATTTGCATTTTTTAACATTTGAATGTGTAGTAGTCACTAACAGATACTTATGTGTCACTGAAATTGCTATTGTGAGCTGTCCGTGGGGATCCCAGCACATGCCCTGTGCCTTCTACTGCTGATGATAAATATCAATAAGGCAAAGTAATTGTCCTAATTCATATTTAAAAAACCAAAACAAACCAAACAGAAAACAACCCAAACCCCCCAAAAACCCACAACACCCAAAACCCAAACAAAGCAGATGCTCAGATTTGAGAACTGGTTGAATTCCTAACTACTTCTAGAAGTAGTTCTGCTGTATTACTACAAACTCCAAGTTTTCTCTAAGAATATGTAATACTTTCTTACTTATTTCCTCTCAGAAGCAACTGCATATTGGTACATGGTACCATTACAGTCAAAGATTTATGAGACATCATGTTTAAGATAAGTCATGACGTAAGCCATGGAGTACTTGAGTACTTTGAGAAATCTGTGCAGTTACTGTCCTTTTAAGCAATTTCATATAGGAGAGGTTTATTATTACTATCCTGTAATGGAAGTAATAATTTTGCTAGTCCTTTTTACCAGACTGTAAGCCTAGTCTTTATGCAAGTTGATGAGCAGTTGTGCTTGTTTTGTACACTCAAGGCTGTTACTTTAATATGATAGCTAACAAATGCTAGGAGGAGTGATTTCAGCTGTAATTTGGAAGGTAGTATCTACTTGAGGATCTGTACTGTCCCAAAAGATGCAACATAGAAAGTTTTAAGTGGACAAATAAAAGGCTGAGATCATAGTAGACAAAAGAACGGTATAATAAGTTACAAAACTTTTGGTAAACACTAGGTTCTGCAGGGATAGAAGGCCAGACCTCAGAGCATCGCCTCAAAAGACACCCTGCTTTGGTTTGACTTTAATGACAGTTGTCTTAAGACACTAGGCTAAAGTTACAGAAATTCTTCCCTTTCTGAGGATTCCAGATCAAGAAACCATGAAACTAAAATAGTCTAAAGTAGTCAGGATCTGTCTTCTGTAGTGTTTTCAAAGAGCTACTCTTTCCAATTTTAACTCCCATTTTTGTTGTGCGTTTTGTTTTGGTTTTTAACTGGGTGTTTAGTCACTTTTTTTTTTTTTTTTCAAAAAAAAAAAAAAAAGTCTTAATACCACATGCTTGTATAATAACAGAAGACTCGTAAGTTCTATTTGTGAGATCTTTCAAAAAAGAAAAAAGTCTGCCTTGATGTTACTCCATGCAGTCCTTGTAAATTGTCCCATCTCCTGGTTGAACTTCCTTATAGGGCAGGCAGACAACACTTTGTCCTATCCTGTGCGTAGTTTAATAGTTTTAAGTGTAATGTGTATAGCTGGGAAGCAGCTTTCTTGCAAAGGTTTATCTTGTAATAATAAAATTATTTCTAGTAATACAAAGGATGCATTTTCTTGAACTGTTACAGCTTTATGAAAGCACTGTGTAAGCAGATACAATACACATTTCATGTTTATAAAATAATATATAATGTATACAGCTTGTTGGTTTTGATAATAAAAATATTGTGGCTTGCAATGTTTTTGTAGCTTCAGGAAGCCAAACAGATGGAAAAGGAAAGACACAGGCAACAACACCATCTACAGCAGTCTCCCGTAAGCCATCATGAGCCTGAGTCACCTCAGTTGAGACATATTCCAACGCAGGCTGATCAGCTGTCCAAAGAACAGGAGAGAGAGCTTGACCACAGCACAAATGATATGGACAAGAACCTTCAAGAAGACATAGAGGCAGAAAATGGGTCTGATATTTCTAGTGCTGAAAATGAACAGACAGAAGCCGACCAAGCCACAGCAGCAGAAAGTAATCAGTGTGTATTTCTGTTTCATGGAGGGAGGGAAAAGGTCTGTAAAAAGAAAGGTTTGAGGATTGTCTTTTTTTCCGCTCCGAGATCTGGAGTCAGGCATACATTTTCGAAAAATTTACTAATGCAAAATGCCTGTTGTCCTTGTTTTCACTGTTAAATGAGTATCCTCTGTTGTAGTCACTGAGCAAAGATGCCTCTTTAAACTTGTGTAATATATTGTGAAAGTTTTTGAGAACAGCATCTCAAAACTAGTAAATTTTCAGTGTTTAATGTACGTGAAAATACAAAATTGATGTCTTCTGTTAGCATAGGCCTGTGTATTAATTACCATTTACAGGTTAAACACTGGAATGCTTCAAAGCATCCAAACATGGCGCTTTTTTTAACGTACACTCTCCTATTAATAGAGTTGCAATTGAATTTTTAAACATTAAATGCAAGTAAAAGACCTCCTTAATTTCCGAGTTTCTCATTAATATTTGTTTGGGTTTGTTTTTCTTTTCAAAGATCTTTCTAAAGCTGATGGAGGAACGTATGATGGTGAAAGCAATGAGTGTGAAGAGAAGGCGCAAGAAATTGTAGAAAGTATTGTGCAGGAAATGGTGAACATAGTAGTTGGAGGTATTATATTAATATCTATTTAGTAAATAGTGACTGCAGTCTGAATCTTGACATTAAGAATTCTTTTAACACTTCTAAATAATTAGCTAAAATATGTCATTATTTAAGTAACACTTACGTGCTGAAGAAGGCAGTTTCAGTTGCCTGACCTTAGCTGTGCATTATTTAACAGTAAAACAGGGAAGATTTCATACATTAATTTATGCTCTCTATATCGGAGACTAATGTTCTTTTTAAAATACAAGTTGGTTTTCCTTTTATTATTCTGTTTTGTTGCCACATAAACTCTTCTCAAATGGGCCTGTCTGTAGTAGCAGTGTAGCACTACATTTGTCAGTTTGTTGGAAAGTGTATATAAAATCAGTGACGACTTCCCCCCAGCCCCCAGTACTTCTTGGAAGCTTGGTAGAATGGTGAACCCGGCAATTTAAAGTTACAAGTAATTTTTTATTGCAGTTTTCATTAGTGTGAATTAAGAGTATTTGGAATTTCTTGAGTTCTATAATGCCATGTAAATTCTGCCTTAAGCTTCTCCTTATGATACTTTGATTCTCATTGGTTTAGTATTTAATTGATAGATTTAAAAGCTCTTTAATTTGCATTCTTGTGTAACATTTGTTTATAATTTTTACATCTTTTCTGCTAGATGTGGAAGGGACTGCTGAAAGTGCAGGTGGTGATGGCACAATTGTCACACTAGAGGATGGCAGTGACAGTGAAAACATTCAGCCAAATGGAATTCCAGGGACTCCAATTTCTGTTGCTTATACACCATCTTTACCTGATGACAGATTATCTGTCTCTTCCAATGATACTCAGGTACAGGCAGTTATAAATTAGGAAATAGTGAGAATAGTAATATATTTTAAGTGTTGCCCAATGCTTGTGCAGAGTGTGTTTAATATAATTCCATAAAAGAAGTTACTGAGATGAATTTCAAGTATTAAGTCATGTTCTAAGCATTATTCTATTTTAATGCACTATTGAAATTAAGTTTTTATAAGTAAATTTTGCATGTGATGCCTTTTTTATCCTAGCATATTTTTAGCTGCCCCCTAGAGTACACTGTTCCAAGATTAGAGAACTCAGTTCTGTGTTTAAGTGCTCCTGAGAAACAATAAAACTAGCATTCAGTATACATAGTGAAGAATATAGCTGATGTAGACATACTTGTATAATTTCAGTATGCTCTTTTCAAATGATAAATAGAAATTTCAAGCCTATAGCATGACCTTACTGCAATGATTTCAGTTAAAAAGTTTCATGTCTGAGAGGATTTGATTTTCATTAACAAAAAAGATGTGACAATATACTCCCTGTGTCGTATCAGGGAGTATATACTCCCTGTATACTCTGATATATTCCTGTGTACTCCCTCAGATGTATCAACATGTATGCACTATCATCTGACAGAGGGTACGTGCTGTCAAAGTGTATTGAGTAAATTAGGTTTGGGAATAATAGATTTTGCTCTTTAGAAATCTACAGTCACACATGCCATACGAATAGAAGATTAGCATTAAACATGTTGCTTATATAAGGAACACCAATACAGAATTTCAAGAACTTAGTAATAGGTGTGATTATTGTACCATAGAAATTTTACCAAATGTATCTTGCCACAGATATGTAACTACTCACATTCTGTTAAAATGTCAAGGTGGTTTGTTTTTGTTTTTTTTTTTTAAACTAGTTATCTGCTGAAAATCTCTGAAGGCAATTCACTGCAAGTTACCTTATTTAAACTTGACCTACCTAATTTCATGACAGTCTTTAATTCGGACTTAAAAAAAAAACAAACAAACAAAAAACAACTAAGGTGGCATTTTTTATTAATGAGTTTGTTCATTTTAACTGGATTGCAGAATATTTTGTTTTGTTTTAGTTTAGTCTTGAGACCATAAAGCTATAGTGAATTGGTTATATTTGTATAATATCTTAACTTCTTGTTGCTAGGAGGATTTCCCTACTTCTGCTAATGCAAAATGGAATACTGAAATATGTTAACTTCTTTAGGAATCTGGAAATTCTTCAGGACCTACCCCTGGTGCTAAGTTTTCCCACATTTTACAAAAGGATGCCTTCCTTGTATTCAGGTCACTGTGTAAACTCTCCATGAAGCCCCTGTCAGATGGACCGCCAGATCCGAAGTAAGTAGAATTAGAAGTTCTCATAATGAATCTTTTCTACTTGAAAATAAAAAATTATTTACATACTTTTGAGAGTCCTCAATGATTGAGAAAATAATGGTATAGTAAAAGAACCTAGAAACTTTGAAAAGGTACTTCTATGTTTTAATGCATCTTTTTTATGTTAAATGAAAGCAACTGCTGTTACGCATCTACATGTGTAGGTGTGTTTCTTAATGATGCCTATGCTTCCTGTTCAATACGTTGTGTTCTTCCTGGTTGCTCTTTGTCATGCTTCTCAGAAGGGTTTGTAAAGAAGTTCTCCAGGTATTTTTGGTCTCAGCTGACGTTGCTCTGCTTTTAAGTAATACCTAGGTTTTTAACCATCATCGTTTATGCACCACAATTTCTTACATCTCCTTTATATTGGGTATCCAGCACACATACCGACACCTACTTTGTCTTAATGTAAACTCGTCACTTTGACTTGGTACTGGTTATGATAAATTCATGATAGAGTGTTTCAGTCTTTTGCTTAGGTTGTACAGTTTCAATAGCCTCCTTAATCAAAACACAAATATTTTGAAAACAAAGTCTTTATTTGGCTGGTTTGGAAATCTTCTCCTCTGACTAAAGATACTGTGTTTTCAATTTGACTTAGAGAATTGTTCATTGTAAACAAACAAAAAAAAATTTATTTTCCTCTATGGATGGATGCCAGTATTAGTTAGTTGTGAGTCTTGGCAAAGAACTTCGCTTTTCTGATCTTGGATAGAATTAATATGCATCTCTTTTTTTCACATTAGGAACAATTGGTAGTAATTTTCAAGGTAAATGCTTTTCTTGTTCCTAAGATATTAAAACTGTAGTATAACTTCTGATGACAGTCAAAGGCTCAGTATTCTTCAAAATAAAATCAGCTTTACTGTTCCAAGGTCTAACTTTCAAAGCAGGTAACTTTAAGACAGTTTAAGTTAATCACTGATATGTCATAGATTTAATAAGCTGAAAAAAATATGATGTAGTAGAAAGGGGTTTGAAGGGTTAGTCTAGAACCGTTTTCATATTATTATCTAGTGGTGCACTATGGAAAGTCAGGGCATTCAAGAATGAAGACTGAGGCATGAAGTTTTTCCCACTATTTTTGACAGTTTGTCTTCCAGGAAATGCCATGAAAATTCTGTGGGTTTAGTCAGTTCCCTGAGACTAAGACTGCCCATTTTTAAAAGAATGTAATGGATTAACTGCCTCTGGAAGAGCAGCAGTAGCTATTGCAGCACTTGGATCATCTCATCTGAATCCATGGAGTCCTTGATATTCATATTAGAACTGATCAAGCTCCTCGTATAGAACAAATTGGCAGAAATGGCATTTAGGGCCACAAGAATTATCTGCAAAGGCATTTGAAGACATCCTGTGTTTGGAGAAGTGCCTAGAATGTATCGTTTTTTCTGAGGCGTTGATGGCTTTTTGAACTATTACAAACGTGCTGTAATTGGAAGAGGAGGCGTAAAATGTCTACAGCATTTAAAAGAATTCTTATCTGCCTCTTTAAAAATCATTGGTGAAGTTAGCTATGAAGACTTTAATGAAAATATTTTTAAATTTTAAGTAACTGGAAGAAGTAGCTTAAAATCACAAGTCTGGGAGTTGAGATCAAGATTGTGCTTCCTGGGAACCTGCTTAATGTCTTTAGCTCCTTTTTCCCTGGAATAAAATAAGGCGAAGGAGTAATGTCTTCAAGGTTCACTTACTAGATTTTAGTCCTTGAAATTGTTTTAAATTAAATGGGCTTTACACATCATACAAAATTGCTAAGGTGAGCAACTTAGGACTTCAGTTATGAGCTGACACTTACTGATATTAATATAAAATAATACAAAATACAACATAAAATACTGCATCTGAGAAAAGCAGTTTTGGTGTTGGGAGGAAGTAGGTCAGGCAGTGCAGCTGTTGTCTTTATGGACCTTCAACTCTCTTTCCATGCTAGTGGAAACAGGAGGAGGAGGAGGAATTTCCACCTTTTGGCAGTTAGGGTTCTGTAGATGAGCTGGACATTTTAGATGAGATCTTCTGAAGATCCATTAAAAGGAAAGAATGCTCTCTTCATGGGACCTCATTGCAACCTTCTAGTACCTGAAGGGAACATACAAGCAGGAGGGGAACCAACTTTTTAAAAGGGTAGATAATGGCAGGACAAGTGGGAATGGATTGAAGCTACAGGAAGGAAGATTTAAATTAGATATTAGGGGGAAGTTTTTTACAGAGAGGGTGGTGAGGTGCTGGAACAGGCTGCCCAGAGAGGGGGTGGCTGCCACCTGCCTGGAGGTGTTCAAGGCCCCTGGGCAACCTTGTGTAGATCCAGGCCAGGAGGTTGGTGTCCCTGCCTGTGGCAGGGGGGTTGGAACTCTGTGATCCTTGGGGTCCCTTCCAACCCAGACCTTTCTATGAATCTATGATTCATCCTCTGGCTAAGCATTGCCTACTGTTGCTGCTGTTCTGTGGTGCTGTGCAGAAGAGAGAGTGGCTCAGTATTGATGGAGAGAAACAGTAACTGGAAAAGGTTATTCTTGCCCACCTTCTTGGCTGAAGAGTGACTACTTCAAGAGGAAAGCTCAACATCTTTTTATGACTCTTTCTACACCAGAGTGTGTCAAATTTGAGTTTATTTCATGAACATTCCACGTACAAAATCATTGTGGTGTGTATTGACTTTTCAAGAGAATGTGGTTTGTTTTGGGTTTTTTTAATGACTTACGCTGAGCTGATTGTTTTATTCTAGGTCTCATGAACTGCGATCAAAGATTCTTTCGTTGCAGTTGCTTCTGTCCATTCTGCAAAATGCAGGACCTGTCTTCAGGACAAATGAGATGTTTATTAATGCTATTAAGCAGTACCTCTGTGTTGCACTGTCAAAAAATGGGGTCTCATCAGTTCCAGAAGTTTTTGAACTTTCACTTTCCATATTTCTTACCCTCCTCTCAAATTTTAAGACTCATCTAAAGATGCAGATTGAGGTACGTTACATGAACTTCTAATTTAACGGGCAGGGAACTGTTAAATGAACATTTGTTTATATCTGTGTGTAGCTTGGTCTTGCTTAGATAAATTTGTTTTCCTTTCTGAATCTCAGCTTTTGTGTAAGATTTGCCACATCTTCCCATGCACAGAAGCTCTTTTTCACCCAGTGACAATGGACTTGCTTGAAACCCACTTCGAATAAAGTAGCAGCATTTCCTTTGGAATACTTACAGATTAAATAAGATCTGCTCTGTAACATCAGAAACAATGTGCCATTAGTGGTAGTGTTGTTTGGTGAAGTGGAAAGTGATGGGAGAACTTTTGTAGGGCTGTTTAAAAAATTGCCATCATATTTTAACTAGAACATGAAATGAAGCACCTAATAAAGTAGGCCATCTGATCGCTTAATAATAGGCATCAGTATAAACTAAGAAATTTTACAGTGCAAAACATGCTTTGATTTACTCTGTGATTGAGGTGAATTTTTGCAATTATAACTTATATGCCCATACTCACTACTATTACTATATGAGTTTATTTAAAAGAAGAGTGTTCTGTTGGCTGTGGCACAGTATTGCAGAATGATGCTGAAACTCAGAAATGAGTAGGTTTGTGGATAAGCTCGGTCAACCGATGTTCAATAATGTGATTAGGAAGTTTTAGCTTTGCGTTACGTAGTACAAATGAAGAAAATGAGTACAGTTATGAAAGGCTAGGTAATGCATGGTTTTGCAAAGGAATTTTAGGATAAAAAGTAATGACATGAAATGCATTGTGGGTTCTCTTTGAGGTCACTTGAACAGATTTCTTTCTCTAGGGAAGTCCCAGCTGTTTGGTTATTGTATCCACTTCCCTTTGTATACCAGGGCCTACATCAATATATGTCCTGAATAAGATAATCTCATTTCCTCAGATCTCAAAAGGTGTACACACGATTTAACTCCTTGGGCCATAAGTCCAAGCAATAAGAGTTATCCGAGTCCTGACAGGCGTTCTCACTCGATTGATATATTCTAAGTCACAGGGGAAGCAAGACGTATGTAGAGGCTTTGTACTTGACTTCTAATTCTTGTGCCATAGGGTACGAGCAGCTTCTTGGAAAGATTTTGTCCATTTGAACCACATGGATATTCTCTCATGCATCCCATGTATTAAAGATATTAATTCCATGGTGAATAAAATAGTGTGTTCAGTGTGTTCCTACTGTTCATGTGGGTGATTTTACATTTTGAGAGTCAGTGTGAATACTGAAGCCTACAGATTGCCCTATAATTGTGAAGGTTAAGTATGTGAAAAGATGCTGAGAAGTGCTGATAATGTTGCTGTTATAAACACCTTGAATTCAGAGATTTCTTCATCTGCGGATGTCATTGTATAAGGGGATGTGTCATTGCAGCTTTGGAGGACGAACCTCATTTTGCCAGTAACATGTCAAAAGGGTGTCGTGTTCTGATCACTTATTAGGTTACTCTGATGCATTTTTGGGGGAGGAACAATAAGATTTCCAGTATTTCCTTGAGCATAGCCTGGATAGAAATACAGATTTGGTGACTGATTGAAAATATGATGCATTTTGAAGACTTCCAAGACAAACTGTGTGTGCTCAACAAGACTGTAGTGCACGTGCCATGTTCAGCACATCAGACAGACTGGGCCGAGCTGCTCTTCAGTCACACAGCCTGCTTCCCAGAAAGTGTTGGACTCGCTACATGTTTGCAGAGCTTACAAGTCAGCGTGTAGGTGGTAAATACATTGCAGTCCGGCTTCCCTGGCAGAAATTTGATGAGCTTCCATCGTTGCCATCCTTTCTCCAAATTCCAAGCAGAAAATGAAGATACAGCTGAGGAAAATGGGATACGGGATACCCCTACAGTATTGTAGCAGCTTCTAGAATATGCTAAATTAGGACCATCGCCACATCGCAGAGCTGCATTTCCTCCTCACAAATATAAAACCCAAAAGCTTGATGCTGCCAAGGTATTGCTCTATTACAAAGTACAGGGGACAGCAGTTTCTAGAAACTTACTCATTTTCCTGATTGTGAGCTAAGAATTCCTCTTCTTTCAGCTCCTGATCCTAAAGGTTATTCAGAAGATGTGGGTAGACAAGTAGATAACTTCACATGCAGTTTGTGTCTTGGAGCTGTAAGGAGAGCCATATGCTCTGATTTATAATATGCAAAATCTATATATTTTGGGATCGAGGCTGCAGTCTTCATCTGTGTAAGAAATTTTTGGCATATTTTAAAATAATAGTTTCAGATTCTGTTGAAAGTGACCCACCCTTGGTCCTTTGGCTTGAATTTTCAGCTGACACTGCTCTCTCATTGTTAAAATAGATTGAGTCATATCTTAATTGTATTGTAACTATATTTTTAAATGGATCAATGAATATATTTGCAGCAAACCAATTCCTAGGTATCAGGGGATTTAGGGTGTCATTTAGCTATACTTACTATTACCACCCTTTCATAACAGTGAATAAGCTTTCCGGCAATGTTGCTTAAAAATAAGTGTTGCTGTTTTTCCCTGAACATGTGACTTAAAGCGAAATTGGCCTTGTGCTTGTCTCTACCTGACTAATAGCATAAGATCTCTAAAAAATCTGTGGTATAAGGGAATATCTAATATTAAGAGCAAGGGTGGCTATATATTTTGGATATTTGCATGCTGCTATCAGAGAAGAGGAGCTTGATGGCTTGGGACTATTGGCAGTTTTCTAGAAAAAACATGTGGTGGATTTGGTAGTCAAAACTGGCTATGGAGAGGTGAGCACTCAGAAGTGCAGAACGGTGATGTAATGCTGTGTAGGATGGTGATGTAATGTCATGTAGCAGTTCACATTTTGAGTTCATATGCTCTTACAGCAGTTGCTGCTGCTTAGGAAAGAAGTGAGAAGCAGCCTGCCCTAGCTGCTAAGCGGGCTTGGCTGAAATAGTCAGCCTATAATACTAATGGATCTGGTGAGGAACTAGTTGAGAGGGGATAAAATAGTCTGTTCCAAACAAAAGCATCTCTACTGAGGCAGTTTCGGGGAAAACTGTCTCTTCTAGGGAAGAGTAACTTTCCTGTTAATGGACCTGCTGCATTTTTTATGCTGTGCCTGACCAGTACCTTTCTTCCAGTAATCTAATTTGTATCAACATGTTTCCCTTCTAATGAATGTCCAATACTTCAAATTGGTGTAACTGACTGTTTGTTATGTCTGTACCATAATATTGTCATCTCACGGAGAAAGTCTTTTGCGGTGAGGTATTATCTCTCCTTTCAAAATCCCAAATGGTTTTAAACTCTTAACAGCAGCTTAGGCTTCTTGTTAGATTAAATTGTCCTTCAGGACTTCACATTGTTCCCACTTCTTCAGTTTTTGGGTGATCAGAATATAAATTTTTCAGCTGGACAGAACTCCAGAAGTACATAAGTAATAAATTGAATTCCTAATATGAATGTATCAAGCATAAGCTATATTTCTTCCTCTCCTCTTTTTTTTTTTTCCCCTTACCTCTTGTACCTCTAAAGTGCTGCTTTCAGAATTATGTGTGTCAGAATATTGGCCATCAAAGTTAGTGATTGTGTTTCTAATAGATTTTTTTTTAACCTCCCCATCTCTTCCTGGTATATTTGTTAGGTTTTCTTCAAAGAAATTTTCCTGTATATCTTGGAAACTTCTACTAGCTCATTTGATCATAAATGGATGGTTATACAAACGCTGACAAGGATATGTGCAGGTATTAAGGACCGTTTTGTTCTAGTTTTTACACTTTTATGCTAAGTAACAAAAATGTACTTACCTTTCATTGAATGATCTAGTTTTTGTTCCAAGTTCGACAATGTCACTTTGTTTACAGATGCCCAGAGCGTAGTGGACATCTACGTGAACTATGATTGTGATTTAAATGCAGCAAATATATTTGAAAGGCTGGTTAATGACCTATCAAAGATTGCTCAAGGAAGAGGTAGCCAAGAACTTGGCATGTCCAATGTTCAGGTAAAAATACCACTAAACTTTATGAAGCTTCATGTTTCTTGTCTTGATAGGTTAAGAGTGAACTCTCCATTCCACTATTGTATTGCCTTTGAAATCTTTTCTAGGAATTAAGTTTGAGAAAAAAAGGATTGGAATGCTTAGTATCGATCCTGAAGTGCATGGTGGAGTGGAGTAAGGATCAATATGTAAATCCCAATTCTCAGACAACGCTTGGTAAGACACGAGTTGTGTTTCTTCTGGCTTTAGTAAAGAGTTGCTGCAGGAATTTAGTGCATTTTTCCAGTATTTTGATACTGTTGGTGCCCAGGTTGGTAAAACCTCTTGCATTAAAAAAAGAAATGATAAACTCTTCCCCCCCCTTTGGTAGAAATAGTGGTAGGTTTGGATTGGTGTCATTTGAACACATTCTCTAAGTTGTCTTTTCTTAATTGTATGAATTCCTAGAAAGCTACTACACTGAAAATTACTAAATGCTGTTATTTACTGCATTTCTATTTTTAAAAGGATCACAAAACTTACTTTGAAGCTCCCTTAATTTCATCTAACTTTATATTGATTAAATTACTACTGAAGCAAGCTCTACAGAGAGTATTTTTTTATTTATTAATATATAGCTATAGAACTTTCAGTGTTATAAGCAGTGAAGTAACTAAATCATTACTTGTTTTAATCATGTTTCGATCTAACCTGAGATGAAAAATACTAAGGTTATGCGAGACTTTTCAGATTAAGCACTTACAGTTGGTAGCTGAAGTAATAACCTTTTTAGAGGGGAGTTAGCATGGCTGTCTTTGTGGACTGAGAGTACCAGCTCCTTGGCATCTCTGATCATAACCGCTTTCAGACATTCTATTTCAAGAACTTATACTTCAGGTCAACTTGGCTTCAGATCAAAAGTAACATCGGACTTGAAAATAAAAGATAAGATCTGTTACTGGGTTTCTAAGGTGTTGTACATTTTTCTAAGTGCCTACAAATTGTAGTTGTAATTTAATGATTAAATTTCAGGTATGTGATGAACTGAAAGAATACTCCTTGATATGTTGTAGTGATTTTTTTGGGGGGGTTACTTTCCCAATCAAAATAAAAGCAGAGTATTTATATAGAAACAAATAGATCATTGAAGATATCCCTAGTAAGTTTTAGAAGCCTTCAGAGAGGATTTGAAAAATAACCAGTGATTTTAATTTCTTTCACTGTATGTGTTTTCTGTGTATGTAACCCTTTCCAATTTATAGGCCAAGAAAAACCCACAGAACAGGAGAGCAATGAAACCAAACATCCTGAGACAATTAACAGATATGGAAGCTTAAATTCCTTGGATTCTACTGCTTCATCAGGAATTGGCAGTTACAGCACACAGATGTCTGGCACTGACAACCCAGAGCAGTTTGAGGTCCTAAAGCAACAAAAGGAAATAATTGAACAAGGAATTGACTTGTGAGTGCCCTTTTATCACCCATGGGAGGGTGGATTCTTTTGGAGCTATGAAGATTCCTGGGTTTTTCTTCCTTCTCCTCATAGATACTCATCTTGTGTTAGGAAAAAAACTCTGGATGTAACAGCACTTCCTCTGGTGAAAGAGTGCTGAATGGTGTCCCCTTTGGAGCCTGTCAACAGTGTTTTGTGTTAACCTAATTCCTCACAGCTAGAAGATGAGTACTCTGAATGTTTGTTCTTTTTTTCTCCAGACCTGCTTGTCTAAAAATAAGATTTTTATATTTGGATAAAAAGAACATTGAGTTCATGATCAATTGAATACGACCCGTTTCAGTGTACACATTACTGATGAAGTGCCTATATGCTTAAGCTCATGTTTCCTTCTGATTAATTAACTTGTCATTTTTAGAACTGGAGGATAGTATAATTTCTCAGTGCAGTCTGACATGAATCTTCTGTGTGATTTCAGCCTTACCACCTTACCTCCTCAGTGAGGTCACTATATGCAGAAATAAACGTTTTGTGTAGTATAGTTCTCAGACACTGAACAAACATGCCTTAGTCCTTTAGTCCTGACCCCTGTCTTGTACATTGCCATTCTTACAGGCCACGCATGGAGTTCTTGATTGTTTCATAGAGATTCAAACAAAAAGCAACAAAGCATAATTGTTCCTTTTCAAGCCAAAACTGTGCTATTTCTGTGGAACATTTTTTTCTTCACAAGTGTCAGAGTAAATGGTAGTGTTTAGCTCTCTTAACTGGGAGCTGCTTAGGTGCCATGCTGGCAGTTACGTAGCGAAGAGGAAGAGGAGGCTGTTTACAAGGGGGAAAAATATAAAATCGTCCAATAATGAAGAGAATAGTCATAGAAGGGAATCCTCATTTCTATCTTACACACAGTTTGATAAAGGAAAAACGTTTATACATAGATTTTCAGTATCTCATCCAAAATTATTGAATCTTTTTTACTTAAGCAGGTAAAGCTTTGTGCATAGATAAAAGGGTTAACTCTCATTCCATCTTGATCTTGATTGTACAGATTCAATAAGAAACCAAAGAGGGGGATTCAGTACCTGCAGGAACAAGGAATGCTTGGCACTACCCCTGAAGATATTGCTCAGTTCTTGCATCAAGAGGAAAGATTAGATTCAGTAAGAAATTATTTTTGCTCATGATGATGTTTTTATACTAATTGCAGATCACATGATGGTGTTTTAAAGTGTATAATGTTCCTGTACAATAAAGAATAAAAGGACGTTTCTCTTTGTAAGCTCCAGGAATTTGAATTGGAGTATACGTGAGAGCTATAGCCTGTACTAATATGCGTCTTGCAGTTCAGTGAAGTGTAAGAAAAAGACTGACCTATTTGAGGTGACTCAAGACTTGTACTTAGCTGCTAGTATGACTAGGAGCAACTTAATAAACTACTTTAGCCCAGTAAGGGTCTGACAGAAGTAACTGTCCTTCAGAGACTGCTAAAAAATAATGTTGTGCAACAACATAAGCATTTTTTCCTGCCTTACAAAGGAAAATTATTTAATCTAGATTAGTTCTTTGATTTTGTTTACAGCTAGCAGCTGTAGCTGGACTTGGGAGGGTCCTGCAATATCTGGCTGAGGTTTGCTGGAATATCTCATGTTGGTATTGTCATGAAAAACTTAGCTTTCTGAGACAGCAATCTGCACCATTGTGCTTAGTAGCCACCCCCATTGTATTTTAAGGAAAGGCTTGCATATGCCCATGCTTGCAGCTGTGACTGCAGTCACAAATTTCAGTATTAGAGTTTAGAATCAGCCATCAATAGAAATTTTTTAACCTCAGTTTACATATACAGGCACCTTTATCTGAGTGCACAGTATTTTTCACTATACTGTGTTACGTTGACAGTGATCAGCTGGATGTATTTAAGTATCAGCTATTTATATTTGAGCATCTCATGCATATATTTGAGGTCTGTACTCTAGTGGGAATAAAGTTGAATTTAGCAATTTTTTCATTCCTGTAGTAAGTTTTCTAACTACAAAAAACATAACAGCAGAGCAGAATTAGTAATATTAACTTTGTCTAGTGCACATGTGGAATTCATTTAATAGAAAAAAAATGGTACATGAGTAAAACCAGAGAAGGAGGAAAGTAGGCAGATACGATCATTTAAGAGAGCATTATGATGGAATATATGGCCAAAAATACTTTGCTTTAGAGCAAAGAGAAGAAGCGGAATATGTCTTAGTTTACTACATACAGGCCTCTCTTTTTGTCAGATACATGAGCAGTATGACTGTTGTTATTTACATATTTTTTTTTTCCTAGTGTAAATGTACTAGATTGTCTTTTCTATTCTTATTTTAGACTCAGGTTGGGGAGTTCCTGGGAGACAATGATAAATTTAACAAAGAAGTCATGTATGCATATGTAGACCAACATGACTTTTCAGGAAAAGATTTTGTGTCAGCTCTGCGCATGTTTCTAGAGGGATTTCGTCTTCCAGGAGAGGCTCAAAAAATTGATCGACTAATGGAGAAATTTGCTGCTAGATATTTAGAATGCAACCAAGGGTAAGCCATACTTTATCTTCAGAACTTTGGAAAGCTGAATATTAAGTTTAAAATCCTAGTATGTTAAATGTGCTGTTCTTTTTCTCCTTTCCCAATTCAGGCAAACTCTTTTTGCTAGTGCAGATACTGCATACGTCTTAGCTTACTCAATTATCATGTTGACAACAGATCTTCACAGTCCACAGGTATGTTTCTAGAAAAATGTTTGTGCAATCCACAGATATCTAAATTGCAGGCTTTGTGACAAGGTAGTTGTAGAAGCTTGATGTTCAATTTAACACCGATATGTGTGTAAGAAATATGGTGGATTAAGTTTGCACATCTTTTAAGTAAAAGTATTGTGTTTCACGGGTGTCGAGATTTTTAAATTGTTTTGGTTAGACCTTTCCTTAAGGTATCATTTCCCTGCTCTGTGTTGAGTAGGAATTGTGTGGATTTGCTTTCCTATTACAGTACTTACAGCAGTGATATAACCTACAGTCAAAGCCAGAATTTGTGTCATTACTTACCTATTGATATTAACACAAATCTGCTCCGGATTTCAGTCTGTTTGAAAAAATAATCCAGCCTTATTTTGAGAAATGCGGTTCACTTCTACAGTGCATATTATTCAAAGTTGGAGTGGTTAGCCATCATCATTTACTTAAGCAAAATCTGGAAAATTGAACTCTTAGGAGATTATGGTTAAAATAGATAACTTGGTCTGTATGACAAGATAAAACACTTTTTTTTGTCATGTATGTCATAATTGACCTGTGGATCCTGAATGTGTTTGAGTGTTGCGATGTCCACATGGCCTTTTCTTGTTTCGTGGATTTGACAGTGTAGTCTTGCATACATTGAATTCTTTAAAAATGTCTTCTGAAACAGCAGATCTGTCCTTGATGGTAACCTTTCATCTGTTTGGCTGCTTTATAGGCAGTGTTGCAACTGCTATGAACTTTCTTCTTTTGTTGATATTAATAGCTTCTTTCTGGGTTTCAGGTTAAGAATAAAATGACAAAAGAACAGTATATTAAAATGAATAGAGGTATCAATGACAGTAAAGATCTCCCTGAAGAATACTTGTCTGCTATCTATAATGAAATAGCTGGAAAGAAGATTTCAATGAAAGAAACAAAAGAATTAACGATACCCACAAAATCCAGTAAACAAAGTAAGTAGTTGCAATGTTAGTTTTCTTCAAACTGTTGGGTCTTCAGTTTCATGAAGCTATCTCTTTTCTAAAATGAGAGATAAATGAGAGGTGAATGAAGCAAGTGCCACTTACTTAACTGAGTCTTAACTTCTAATTTCATATCCTTGTCCTTGTAACATAAATACATGATGCTACCTTCAAATTTGTGTTAAATGCAACTGCTTATTTTCACTTCCCTTTGCATCTCAATTCCTGCTATTCAGTGCATTGACCATGGAGAAGACAGGTTTTGCTGTTGAACAGCAACATAGGGAAATGCATGTGAGGGCTTTATGAAGTAATAGTTTTGCTGATAGGCATAGTGCAGAACAAAAGCGGTAGCCGTGCCTTCTATTTTGAAGGTATCTATTGTGTTTTCCTGCAATAACCAGTCTGTCCTCTTCAAAAATTCTGCATTATTTCATTTGTGGGCCCTAATTTCTGCACCTTTAAAATTAATTTTCTTTTACTCTCTCAAATACCAGAAGAACTTTTTTTTTCTTTCCACAATGTGAAGACTCATTCTAGCCTTTCTGTGGAGAACATTA
>KL278218.1:31999-42537 GCA_000699545.1 Podiceps cristatus | reverse complement strand
CCCACCACAGTCAAATTTGTCCTTTAAAGTCACTTTTAAGTCCCAGGTTAACCTTATAAACAGATTGCTTACAGGAAATTTGCATCTGGGAGAAAGAATCCCTCTTATTTTTACTAGTAGTTCAATGATATAATGTTTTAATTATAATTTTAAAGAAGCTAATTGTTACATTCTCCTTGGGTTTCACTTTCTTGATTAGATGGAGGTTCCATTACTGAAATAAGCTGATGAAGGTAGTTCTCCCTCAGAAAAATTATGACCGCTTATTTTTATTGTTGTTTTCTATGCCGATGGATTGCTATGAAACTTCTGTTCACTTTGATTTAGCTTAGTGGATGTGATATTTATGCTGTCAGTTGAGGTGATGGAGAAGAAATGCATGTTGTGCAAATCTTAACGTTCTGTAAAGGTTTAAAATTGGGTTACTTTTCATACGTAAGTTTGTCTTAAGTTAAATTTTATCTATATTGTAAGAGAAGTATCTTGCTGGTGTGGTAATTTCAGAAAGTAAAGATAATACAAAAAAACATACCTGAGTATGGCACTTAATGAAAGATTAAGATTATTATATTCCTGAAGACACCGCTGCTAAAGATGCACAAATGAGAGGAAAAAAATGTGTTTACAGGTGTTGCTAGTGAAAAGCAGAGAAGACTCCTATATAATTTGGAAATGGAACAAATGGCTAAAACAGCTAAAGCTCTTATGGAGGCAGTGAGCCATGTTCAGGCACCTTTTACTAGTGCAACACACCTGGAGCATGTGAGACCCATGTTTAAGGTGAGATACACATTTAGATATTTACCTAGAACATCACATAGTTTCTTAATACAAAATACTGACAGGATTTGTTGAAAATACTAAAGATTTGTGTCTGCTATGTTTTGATCATTTTGTAAGTTATTTAACTTGCTACAGGATGGAAAGGATTTTGAGCCTTCTACTCCAGTTTCATTTACCATGGGATTTAAGAAGTTTCTATGCTGATAGAAGCAGCATGTTGATATAATGGAGAAGTTAGGAGGAGTATGTTGAGGGGACAAAAGTATAAAGAGTAGTTAAAAACTTGAAATGATAGGATTTTTATTTCAGGTATATAGGTGTAGTTGAAGCAACAGATTTATAAAAGTGAGAAATGACTGATCCCAGTTCGTTGTTTAAGTCCCTCCTACTGCTTCTAAGGGAGGTTACTTCATTGCATTTTGGAGGAGCAGTTATCAGAACAAACTTCTGTCTGATGTTGTCTATTGCATATTCATATCTTTGAAAGGCTAGGACTGTCATCTAACATATTGGGAGGTAGCTGGGACCTGTATTAAACCATTACTCTGAACACCTGTCTTTGCTATTGTAGGTGCAAAGCTATCTGCATCCCAAATGCCTTTTCCATACCAATGATTCAGATTAGCAGTGTATTATGCCTCAGTATGGTCTTTGGTATAACAAACTCATTTCAGTTAACTGCCACTGAAAGAAGTTGTGGCTTTACCATGCACTCGCTTTTGCTGCCCGTGTGCAAGTGGTGGTGCTCGTGCCTGCTCCAGGGAGGTAAAGTCTCAGACCACTGCCAGTACAATAAGTAAACGGTTCCCTGGAGTGATGTGCTGTGAGGTCAGGTTGGGCTCCAGGCCCAGGCGTAGGGATCATAGAATCATTTAGGTTGTAAAAGATGCTTAAGATCATTGAGTTCAACCATTAACCCAGCACTGCCAAGTCCACTACTAAACCGTGTACCACACCTACACATCTTTTAAATACCTTCAGGGATGGTGGCTCAGCCGCTTCCCTGGGCAGCCTGTTCCAGTGCCTGACCACCCTTTTGGTGAAGAAATGTTTCCTAATATCCAATCTAAACCTCCCCTGGTGCAATTTGAGGCCGTTTCCTCTCATCCTATTGCTTGCTGTTTGGGAGAAGAGACCCACACCCACCTCGCTACAACCTTCTTTAGGTAGTTGTAGGGAGGGATAAGGTCTCCCCTCAGCCTCCTTTTCTCCAGGCTGAACAACCCCAGTTGTCTTAGCCTCTCCTCACAGGACTTTTTTTCCAGACCCTTCACCAGGTTTGTTGGTCTTCTCTGGATGCGTTCCAGCACCTCAATGTCGTTCTTGTCGTGAGGGGCCCAAAAACAAACACAAAAAACACACGTACGCGTCTGGAACGTGCAGTAGGGTATTAAGTCCTGGATCTAGGAATTCATCTGATGTCCCAGAGTTATCATTTGGTCTGTGCAAGTGTTAAACCCTTTTCTGAGGTAGTACGTTTAGAATTGCTGGCTCAAATGAAACCAAAGCTCTGTGGTGCATCTCTTTATTGTGAAATTAAGTGTGAAATCTATTGCTCCCTGCTGTGCCCATTGAGTCTGTATTTCATCTGGGGTGACTTCAGGTGAAATTATTTCTAAAATCATTCTGGATACCCTGGGGTTTCCTCTCCATAACCACATGTAGGACCATGTGGACTCTTCTGCAGTCCCTCTTGTTGATTGTATTATGCTCTCAGTCCCACCTAAGGCAAGAGGAATGGGAAACATCAACAGTGGCTTAGATAGAAAAAGATGAAGGGCCGAGGGCAACAAACTTCAGAGCAGAGAGATCAAGGAAAGAGTCTTGTCTCTTATTGTTATTGTCTTGCTGTAATTTTATCAGAATTAATAAAGTTTGATGCCTTTTTTTTATTTTATTTTTTCCCCTTCTGGTGTTACCAGGACAAACTCATCCTATTAAAGTACGTACTTTTCATCAGAAAGGAATCTATTATACAGTGTTGGTTCTTGCAGTAACTATTGACTCTATTTCTCACTGTGCAAAGATAAAGGTTATCCTGGGAATACCAGAACTCCAATAGGCATCTAACTGACATAGCTCTGGGGTTTGGGTTTTTTTGTCTATCTGCACATGGTTGTGTGTGTTCGTTGCTGAGGGAGAGTACTTCTGAGGGGAGCATCAGTCTGCATTATTTCTGTCCTACGTCTTGTGTCTCTTTTAACCATACTTCTATGTCTCATGTCTATTCTATTCCATTTCCTTTTTGGCAAAAGGCAACTTGAAAGTTAATGATGTGAGTTAAGGACTGAATTTATACTTTAGCAAGATGTTGGAACTATAACATTCCCTTCAAATACTAACAGTTGCTAATGTAACTTTTATTTTGCATGCATTCCAGTTGGCATGGACACCTTTTCTAGCTGCATTCAGTGTGGGTCTACAGGACTGTGACGACACAGAAGTTGCCTCTCTTTGTTTGGAGGGTATACGATGTGCAATCAGGATTGCTTGCATTTTCAACATTCAGGTAAAAAAATACAATATTGAGACAATACTTCAATTTATGTACCAACAAAATGTTAGTGGGATTCTAAGAGTCCTTGTTGCTTAAGCTATGCACCGTAATACCTAGAGACTGCCTGTTTCTGCAGTCGCAACTTCATCTGATATTTGACTGAAAGTATTTTAAGTAAAGTGACGTTTATTCTTCCTGGTGTTTTGTGGTAAGTTCTGCCATGCCTATGTACTGAATTTTAGTTTCCCCACAAGTTGACTACTTTTATGTCAAAGTACTATCTTTTTGCTACAAAGCCATTCAGCTTTGTTGTGATGTTTTGTAAAATGAGTCTTCCTATCCTATTTCATAAGTTAAATAGTATCTCTGTGAACTGTGTTTGAAACATTGTTCTCAGTTTCAGAGAAATTACACTAATCTGAGACTTCTTTAATTGGATACCATTTTAACAGTTATGGGACTGGAAATATCATCCCTGATGTAATGCATGAGTGTATCTTGCATTAAGCACAATGCCAAGAATTCCAGACTCTCTGGCTCCAGAGGGTAATTCCAATTAAACTTGGGCTTTTTACACACCACACCACCCACCCCCACCCCCATTTAAAAATAATGGATAGCGTACATACTATTATGTTATTGTGGCATATTAGTTAATAAATGGAATACTGGTCTGCTGTAAGTCCATGAAGAGAGGGCAAGCAGAATTCATATGTTTGACAATGCATTATTTCATGTGTATATTGAAAACATTGAAAACAAACAAAAACCAAAACACTCAAAACAACCACCTTATAAGACTTAACTTTAAGTAAAAACTGTTGAACTATGATATGATGAATGCTTTGCTCCCCTCTCCCCTTGCATTTGTATTTAGCAATTTAGATAACTTTTTATCATTAATGTGGAAAGGCCCATTGGGACCTCTGATACAGCTGCTTAAAAAAGCCCTTTCTAGATCATGTAAAGTTTCCTTCCTCTGTCTTTCCATTTCATATTTTTCCCCTCACCCTGAACTGAACAGACTTAAAAATTTAATTAACAAAGCCTTCCCTGGAGCCTGCAGCTGTTTCATGAAATTCACACTCCTGTTATTTTTGTTTCTCAGCTGCAAAAGTGGCACTGGTACAAATACCCATTTCAGCAGCTGCAGAGGTTAGCTCCCAGTCCTGCAGTGGTCTGCCTTGGGTGGGGAAGGCAAAGACTCATTTACTCTAAGATCCCCATGCTCCTAGAATGTTCCAGAATCAATCATACCCTTCCCTTCGGTTTGGGACAAACTTGATTGAACTGGTGGTGTTTCAAAAACAACACTTCCCATTTGATGAAATTCGATTTTGTTTTATTAATTTTTTTTAATTTATTTTCAGTGTTAGTGATACTCCTTCTTGGTTTCCTATGGGAATTCTGTTTTGTTGGTATCATTAAAAACAGTACTGGTTTGGTGACGATTTCGGTACCTTACAGGATGATTCCATTGCACAAGGTCCTTAATTAGATCCAGTGTTGTCTGACTTCAGACGCCAGATTGCTCTGGTGGTTTGAAGGAGACTGGCAAATCTGTACTTGAGCTCACTTAGGGATCCTTTCTGTTCGAAACAGGTTTTTCCCCTTGCATTTAACTGGTGCTGGTCACTTTTCTATTTCATTGAATAAATATACAGAAGTTAAGATTGGTGTCTAAGAACAGTTAACATTAGTATACACACCTTGAGAGATAATGGAGGGAGATGGAGGCTTTTCGTTTTAAGAAAATTCCCAAAGTACCTAATATAGTTTAAGCTATGCATGTTCACCTCTAAACCCTCGATTAAAGAGTCTGTTTTTTCATTATTTATGCTTTTAATCCTAGACTATCACACAGTCTGGCTTTTGTCTTTAAGCATCTGGGAGAAGATCCGTATCAAACAGATGTACTTAATTTGCTTATATCATCTGTTTTTACTTTCTGGTTGATGGACACGTTTAGTTGGTTTTCTCCTACTTTGCTGGCTTACAAAAGGGCAGAGGGGGAATATCTATATGGAACAGAGAGGGAAGGCAGGACTGAAAACATTTTCCTTTTACAGAAGATAGTTTGTTGACCCTAAAGCTTCTTTGCTTAGTACTCTTTCCATGAAACTTCCATTTTTCTGTGCTTATACATCATTTGCTCTGCCTTTGCCAGCATACCCTGTAGTAGTTGGGTTTGAACATGGCAGCCATGCTATGTGGCTCTGTGAGTATCTGTCCCTTCTAGCATCGCCCACTGTTGTGGTGGTTGTGCTTTTGCTATGAAACATACAGTCTTCCTGGGATTTTTTTGGAAATATTTTCTATTTGGTTTTATTACATGCTTAACGATATTTTTATTTCAAAAGTTTTAAACATCCAAACATTTAAATATATTTCACAGTTGTCATTTGTTTCTCTGATGTACAACCATTTCACTTTATGGCCTTTGGGTCATTCATAACAGGAGAGTAAAACACACTTGGGAGCTCAACTGTAATCCCCTTTTTACTATGGTAATCAGTTCATATGAGACCTGAGAAGTTTCCTTTGGTGTTTATAGATAAGCTTATACATAAAAAATCAGGTACCTACACGTGGAACTTTCATTCTCTTTTGTGAGATCAATTTAATCTGCCAAGATTATAGGTCACTTGCTGTTTTCCCACCCATGACAGTCTCATGTCACAAGCTTCTGAGGTGCTCCAGGCGGCATAGATTAAATCAAATACATTTTGAGCAGCTTTGTGGAATTGGCAAAACATACCTTTTAGATACATTATTTAGATTCTGTTGCCAAAAAAAATCCTACAACTTGAGAGAGTCTGCTAAGACACCATTTTTGGAGTGGGTCCAGGACAAGAATAGTAAAAGCTGAGCTACAAAGCCACACTTCTTCTGAAACAGCATCCTGTTTCCTGCAGAAGTCCCCCAAATGTCCCAAAAGACCAAACCCAGCAACCTATGTGTTCTATGCTGCCAGACATTACACTTCACGTCCCTGAACAGAGGGACCCTGATTTTATCCTCCAGCTTACTACAGAAGAACATGAGAGATTTTTACTATCTAGAATGCTTTGGAAATTCAGTTCTAGGAAGGGAAAGGTAAACGATATAGTTGATGAAGTCATGTTGGTTGTACTAAGAACAAAAAACTGAGAAAATACTTACAAGATGACTATTTTTTTTCCTCTCATTTGTAGCTTGAAAGAGATGCCTATGTCCAAGCATTAGCAAGATTTACGTTACTTACAGTGAGTTCTGGTATTACTGAAATGAAGCAGAAGAATATTGACACAATTAAAACTCTCATTACGGTGGCTCATACAGATGGAAACTATTTGGGAAATTCCTGGCATGAGGTACAAGAGTCATTTGTACTTAAACTGTAAGAAAGTGCGTGTACTGATTTTGTACACAGTAGTGTACTTGTTTGTGTATAAATACAGTGTTTTTAAGATAAGCGCCAAATACATACTTTTGTACATGCATTATGTAGAATTGCACATTATGCAGTCAGTTAAGTTAGCGAAACATGTCCAGGTGAGAAATAAATTGTGAGAGACTAATCCAATAGTATTTAAATTAATATTCATTTTAGACAGAACAGAAATACTGGGCTGACCTTGAGTGTTAGGATTCTTTTCTCCTAAAGATATGCCTAAAGATTTTTACTTGTTTATTTTTTACTATTTCAAACTGCATTTTGTTTATGAACAACTTTATTTTCTGGTATAGATTTTGAAATGCATCAGTCAACTTGAACTGGCACAGTTAATAGGAACTGGAGTAAAACCTCGCTACATCTCAGGGACAGTGCGTGGCAGGGAAGGTTCTTTTACTGGAACAAAAGATCAGGCACCCGATGAATTTGTGGGGCTGGGACTGGGTAAGTAACGCAGATCTGAAGTATTTCTTTTAACTGGCTTTGTTCAGACAAGTTTGTCCTATGTTTTCGTTATTGTTGACTGTGGGGTTTGGAGAGGAGACCCTGAAGTAGTCCTTGTAAAACTGTCTTAGGCTTTGAATAGACCTATTCCTGTTTCTGGAATATTTGCCTTGGTCTGTTAAGTATTATTGTTAGGATGGAAGAGGGGGAAATGCAAGGAAATTATACATTACTCATTTCTATTAAAGTGAGAATGGATTGCTGATGGTATGACCAGATTTAATAATACTGCAACGTTAGTACACCAAGTATTTTACCAAACAGGCAAGTTAGTATGTGTAGATTAAGCATCCTGTTACGAAACTTTGTGAGACATACGCAGTATTCAAACCAGGTGGGAGATTTGTTTAGCTTAAATTCTGAAATTCTATTTCTTCCTCTTTTGGTTACTTTGATACTGAATAAGTACCTTTTCTAGATTGGCCTGAGAGCCAAAATGTACTCATTAATGAGATGCTGATTCCTATCCTCCTAGAAAAGTATACTGGTCTTGTCTTAAATTATCTTAAAAAGGTTGTTTTGGTTTTTTTTTTTTTAATTACTATTTTTTATTTTATTAGGAACACGGTTAAAGACATACAGATGTAGGGTATTAGGAAACTATGGAAGCATCAAGGAAGTTTAACTCCATTTGACTCCTAGAAAGTTGCAATTTTAGTATGATTCTCAGTACCTCCTGCCTTTTGAACAACTTACCCACAGTCAAGCAAAAATCTTTGTATTCACTTCATTTTTCTTGTAACTTTTTTTTTTTTGAGGAGTAATGATTATTTTACTAGTTTCCCTGATCTCAGCCCTCAGCTAGTCCTAATCGTCTGGCTTTGTGTTCCCCTCAGAGTTTTAATCATCTGGCTTTGTTTTTCTTATTCTGCTGTGAGTCCTTTTCTTTCCATTGTGCTCTCCTTTGCCCTGCCTCTATGTACTTCCTTCGCCAAGAGTTGCTGAAGGGAAACCTTATGCCTGGCAATTAATGTGTCTGCCAGCATCTCCTATACTGAGCTTCTTCCTGCCCTTCTAACATGCACCCTCCAGTTTAGTGTTCCCCAATGACCTATCCAACTTTGCAATGTCCAAATGCTGGCAGTTTGGCTATGCTGAAGTGACTGGCCTTTAAAAATTTTAAGTCCTAATAGCTCAAGAATGTAAACTGTAGTCAGGTGTCTCTAAATCGTACTTGCTAGTCAGTGGTGTAGATCCAACTCATAAAGACTTTTTTCCTCTCAGTCCACTACATTTCTAAGGAAAATAGTCTATGCCCAAATGCATAAAATGTTTCTTTCTGAATTGACTTTCTGGAATGCTTGTTACAGTGCACATATGGAAACTTAACTATTTTCTTTTTTTTTTTTTTTTTTTTTTTTAACCCTTCCTTTTTTTGGTTTTAATAATACCACTTCAGTCTTTTAGGAAGATGCCTAATTCATAGGAATTTGGTTTTCATGCACTTAAGGGCTGTTAGAACATAGCAATTTTCTCAACTGTTTTAGTTTTTTCTGTCTTCTCAACAGATTCTATGTTGCGGATACTTTAATTTTCTTTCTACGATCACTCTAAAGTATCCCTTAGAACTATGGCTTTCAGGCAACCTTCCTATAAACCTAAATTTCTGTGAAGAACCCATAGTTCATATGTCCATATATACAGACATATTTTACAGGAAAATAGTTGTTTAATTAGCATAAGTGAAGTTGCAGTCTGGTGGCACAGAAGCTTCATCTTTCAAACTTGCTTGCAAAATCAGATGTGCATAAGCAGCAGCATTCATTCTTCTTGCTGAAGTTAGAAGTGTATGTCTTCTAAAAACAAAACAGAACCAACCTCCAGACCCCCTTTGCTCATTTACTACCTGAGCAAGGATTCAGGTTCGCACTCTTTGAGCATCTACATTCAAAGTCTTCATCACGCTTGCATTATCTTCCTGTTGTGGCCCTTTTTTGTTTTACTTGAAAATGCAAGGCATCACAAGCACGTCGGTTGTAAAAGTAAAGGAATAAGCATCTATTCCTTTGCTTCTTTGGTGGGAATGTTGTCTTACTTGGAGTTGTAACTGTGAAGTTCAGCTTTCTTCTACTCCAGTTTCTATTCACAAAGTTGGAAGACAAAACCTGTCGCTGTGAGTAGGTTGTAGCCAAAGTATACTTCTTAGGTTATCAGAAATCCTTTTTGGACAATGGGAATCCGAGGAGTCAGTTTTTCATAAAGCAGAGTTATATAGGTGACTTTATGTTTCATTGTCAAAGATCTCATAACTGTTGGAATATAAATCTGCTGTCTGTTTAGGTTTTCTGGTATTGATTATAAATCCTACGATAATAAGGAATTCTCATGTAAACTGGCAGAGTTGGTTAGGGCTACCTGACTTCTTGGAAATAGCCCTTCAAGTTCACTTCACACAGCTGCTTGTTCGATATGTTTCTTAGCTGACACATTACCAAGATGCAAGCTAATTGATACTGGCAACCTGCGTGTGATTACAAGAGTAGTCTTGATCAAACCCAACAGTATTATAAGTTGCTGAAATACTAGTATAAGGTTACGTATGTATGCATGTATGTACATAAACATTACTGCATAAATACCCTAGGAAAAAACTTTGGATGGGTCAATTTATCCAGATTTGACAGCCAGTCACCTCCAGCCACCTCCAAGTGTGGAGCACAGCAAGACTCAGAGGCAGGCTTTTGGGAGGCAGACTGAAACAGAAGAACTTTGTCCCTGCAAAGCTCTGAGAACAGAACTGCTGGCCTTCTTTCAGTCATCTATTCCCTATTTTTCTGATAGGCTGCCTAAGGAAAAAACCAAACAAAAATTCCATGTTCATTAAAAAAAAAAAAACAAAAAACAAAAAAAAACAAAAAACAAACAAAAAAAAAAAAAAAACAACAAAAAAAAAAACCCAAACACCTAAATACAGGATACGTGAAATTACCCAGAATGGTTGCAAGATTCCTGCTCCTTTTTTTTGATGGGGACTTAGACATTGCCAGAAATTTCAGAAATTTGCTTGCTGTGAAGTTAGGAAAGCTCATCTTAAGAAAATTCTACGTGTGGTTTACAGTTTATAGACTCCAAAGTAAGTACTGGTATTTTTAATTACAGATTTTTCTCACTATTGTTAGGTGATAATTTTGCTGTACTTGAGATGTAGCTTTAAGATGGAGTTTTGGTGGGAGCTCTTCTCTGTGAATGATTAAAAAGAAAACCTATCAGGATGGATTTACTTACTTCTAATAAAGTGTTAAAAGTTCTCCTCTGTGTGGTATGCTCTGTCATGTTACTTACTTTCCGTAGCAGAATTACCAAAGATCCACTAAAAGA
>KL278218.1:20779-31939 GCA_000699545.1 Podiceps cristatus | reverse complement strand
CAGGCAATTGTTCCAAATGTGGACAATCGAATCTAAAGAATTAGGACTTAGACCAACATACAGCTGTTCACTGAGATGCCCAGCTCATGCAAGGGAAATTAATAATGTACTTCTCTTTTTTTTTCTTATTTAAAATAAATTTAATTATTTAAAAATTAATAATTTAGTGGCATGACTTGTCTTCCTCATTTTTCCCAGCCCTTTCTATATTATCTCTTACCCATTTTTCAAATTTTGTTCACTGTTGTAGTTGGTGGAAACGTGGATTGGAAGCAGATAGCAAGTATTCAGGAATCCATTGGTGAAACTAGCTCCCAAAGCGTTGTCGTTGCTGTAGACAGGTATTGTATTAAATTTGCTGTTGCCACCTCAAGCTTTTTAAACAATATTGGAATACTCTGTGCTAATAATAGGACATTATTAGTTTATCCTTATTTAGAAAAAACTACATAATTATTACTATATTAAAGTGCTTTTCAGTTTTGTGGGTGTTTTCCTTTTTTACGGAGCAGAAGTATTTTTGCAAGAAGGAACAGAACAAAGATTAGGCAGAAGGCTTTTTAATTCTCTAAAATGATTACAGGAGAACGAAGACTGCTCTACAGTCTGTTGAATCTTGATCTGCTACATACAGTAACATACAGCAAATAGATTTTGCCTTTGTACAGGGAGGATTATTGATGGACCCTTTTTTCCCTAATGTAGTTACTGACTCCCCAATTCTTCTTGGTTATGTAGATGTTGTTTGCAATTACCAAAATTATTATTCCAGCCTTCCTTGCCATGAATCTGTTTATCCTAACTAGGTTTGATCAGGCATAATACATATGCTAAATGTTCCATGTTTATGGGGTGTTAATGGATATAAGAAATCAGGAAACATTATTTTCTTAATGGTTGTCAAAATTGACAGTCGCGAAGGGGTATCATTCTGAAGGCTTACAAGCATTTGTGTCATTGAATATAGGCAGCGAGATCGATGTCAGCTCAGTGAAAGTTGCCTTGCAGTAAAATCACATCAAGCAAACTGGAAACTTAATGTCAAATGCACAATAGCTCGTTAGGTTTGCAGTATTTCTCCGCACTTCATAATGGGAGGTGATTCAAGCATCTATTTGTCATGGCAAATAGGAATTGTGCACTCTGGAGGAATTTAACTTCTGTATTTGGAGGGGGGCTGAATAGTTTATAAACTACTGACAGTATTCATCAGTCACTGTCAATGAGCAGGTAGTATTAGAAACAAAGCTCGTCTCCCAGTCTCTACACATGCTGATGGGAGTTACTTCAATTATTTCTAATATTTAAAAATATTTCTGATTTTATTTTCAAAGCTCAGTATTTTTCCACAACTAATTGTATTTTAATAAATAAAAGTGGTCAGTGGGTGTCTATATATATTAAAAATAAAATCTTGAATACATGTTTAATAGATGCTTTTATAAGAAATTGTTAACAAAGTCTTAAACTGCACTTTACAGAATATTTACGGGATCTACAAGGTTGGATGGAAATGCTATTGGTAGGTTTCATCACGCTCCACCTTCCCCATCCCATCCTCCCCCCCAGGCAGCTTTGTCTTGAACCTTGGAAAATTATTGCATTAAAATCTGTGGTCATTTAACAGTGGATTTTGTTCGCTGGCTTTGTGCTGTATCTATGGATGAACTGCTGTCTGCTACCCACCCTCGAATGTTTAGTCTGCAGAAGATAGTAGAGATTTCGTACTACAACATGGGCCGGATAAGGCTACAGTGGTCTAGAATCTGGGAAGTTATTGGCGATCATTTTAATAAGGTATCCCTGTTAATGATTATAGTGCTTGAATTGTCAATACAAATAAATTTTATTTAGAGATTTGTTGGAAGAGTGTGTGCTCATCTGAATTACACTGTTTTTTCTGTTCTTCTGTATAAGTAATTTAAAACACAACAAAAATTGTAGAGCTGGAAATACCTATGAGAATGTAAAAGCAGGAGTATAAATTATTTATCATGACCTGGGTTTAGAATTGGCTGCCTTTAGTTATGTGTTCTAATTTTTGGGGGTGTTTTATGAAGCTTGGGATAAGAGCTTGTTTTCTGTTCAAGTCTAAATTGACTATTTATCAGGTGAATGTTTGACATGCGTTTTTCATACAACTTGTTGAAGTCTTTCTAGACACCTTGCTTATATTTAGAAAGTTTTAAATGCTATGATATATAATGTAGAAAATAGCTGGAATTGGTTAGAGATTATTGAATTGTTAACAGTGTGGTTTATGGAATTGGCTACTGTTTAATTTTGTTAATTTTCCAGTACTGCTCAGTTCTCCTTTATCAAACGTAAAGGTATCTTGGGCTGAATCCATAGGAATTCTGATGCAAGCTTACTATGAATTTCTATTCTATGTTACCAGGTTGGCTGCAATCCCAATGAAGATGTAGCTATTTTTGCAGTAGACTCATTAAGGCAATTATCAATGAAGTTCTTAGAAAAGGGAGAACTTGCTAATTTCCGATTCCAGAAGGACTTCCTAAGACCATTTGAACATATCATGAAGAGAAACAGGTAATAACATACAATTAAATGAATCGCCTAGGTTCATAAGCATCAGCTTTTGCAATTACTGTTTCAAATTGCTTTGTAAAATCAATTGCTGGAGAAGTATAGTATTCTAATTGATTATGTAATTTATTTTAAACAATTACTGTTTATTATCTTAATTTAGGTCTCCTACTATTCGAGACATGGTTGTACGATGTATTGCACAGATGGTAAATTCCCAGGCTGCTAACATTCGTTCTGGCTGGAAAAACATTTTTTCAGTATTTCATCTGGCTGCCTCAGATCAGGATGAAAGTATAGTGGAACTTGCATTCCAGACTACAGGACATATTGTCAGTGAGTACTGATGATCTTCAAACGTCGTGAAAGTGTATGTGACTCTGGAGGCTGAGAAGCTTTCTTTTTTCTGTTGGCTCTACAGCCTGCACAGTAAAAGCCCACTTCATGCTTTAGAACCAATGGTTTACACTTTTCAAATAATCCTCTGGGAAAATATTTATGAAAATAATTCAGTAAGGCTGTCATCTGTCTTCCTTTGTGCCCTTTTTTTTTTTTTTAAAAAAAAAAAAAGTCTCTTTGTAGCATTCTGTAGTAAAACAAATTGAGCCTTAGGTTATTTATGTAATGCATAAGTGAAGAATTTCCTGCCCCCTTGAAAAAGAATTGTTTAGTCATTTTACTATTAAGTTGTGTTCTTCTATTTTTCCTTGTTTCTGAGCTGTGTTTGTCTATCCGCTGTTTAGGAGAAAGTGCTGGGCTAGGTGGGACTATGATGGTTGGTTGGTTGGTTGGTTTTGTTTTCTTGCCCCCCTGTTTTAGTTTAGACCGCAGGTTTTAAGTGCCATAAGGGATCTCTCTATTCTGTTTCAACCTCTGCAAGTTCCTAAAGCTTCTTCAGCATTGATGGAGAATGGGTTTTTTCCTCAGAAGTGACTATTTAAAATCAAGGCAACAGGGCCACATTGCTGAGGGAAGTCCTTTTGTAACTCCATGCTTTATGTAGCCCTGTTAAGCTCTCATCACAGAGACTAGTGTTAAACAGTAAGCCTATTGCTCTGTTCTTAACTGTTAAATTTCCCTCCTTTAGAGGGAAATGCTACCTTGATTTATTTTAGGCACTCTAGGTGATTTTATTTTTTTTTTTGGTTGAGCATTCAGTTTTTATTTTTTATTACTACTCAAGCATTTGACAACACCAATCAATGAACCAGTCTCTTATGACTTCTGTTACAGTCAGTTCATATTAGAATTAATAGATTTTTAATCTAACACTTTTTTTTTCTTCTGTTCACACTTTTCTCCCAGCAATTGTGTTTGAAAAACACTTCCCAGCAACCATAGATTCTTTCCAGGATGCAGTAAAGTGCTTGTCTGAATTTGCCTGCAATGCAGCATTTCCAGATACCAGTATGGAAGCAATCCGCCTCATTCGCCACTGTGCAAAATATGTATCTGATAGACCTCAGGTATAGTCTATATTAAGTAAATTATAAGTGCTTTAATCAATTATGCTTTTACAAAGAAAAAAATACGTTAACCTTAGTGGCTTCCCTTCAAGTTTCAGAGATTAATGAGAAATGTTAGTTATTCAATAGGAGTATAAAATGCCACAGGCTTTGACAGTATCAGCATTTTTTTTTTCTCCTTTATTCTTCCCCACCCATCCCCATCCACCCAGTCAGGCTGGCAGCTAACTTTCCTGAGAACTTCTGGAAGTCAACGTATCTCAGGAACTGCTCTCCACTGAGAAATATGGTGAAGAATGGATAATGGCATAAGCAAAAATGCTTGATATCCTCAAAATGTTACGGTAGATCCTCACTTTCAGTGCTGTCTCTGTAAAAAGAGAGTAAAAGACTCAGATGGAAACTGCAAGAAAAAACTGATGCTTGACTCTTTCGTCTTGGTTTTATGGGATTTTGGGTTTGGTAGCTTTTTTTTAGTTTATTTTTCATAATATACTAAGCATTACTTTGGAGAACACTTTATCTTCACAGTATTATTTTGATTGGCAGCTCACCTGAGGTATCAGGGTGTAATATTAATACAGCAGAGATGGTTATTTACGGTCCAAATTTTGTTTTATTTTGAAGAATCTGATTCTTATGTCTATATAACCCTGTGTTCTCTTCCAAAGGCATTCAAGGAATACACAAGTGATGATATGAATGTAGCTCCTGAAGACAGAGTGTGGGTGCGAGGATGGTTCCCAATTCTGTTTGAGTTGTCCTGTATCATCAATAGATGCAAATTAGATGTAAGAACCAGGTAACAATCAGTATTTGTAATTCAAATTTTAAAGGCTTACTTTACACTTTTAAAATAGAAACAACTCTCTTAGTAAACGTAACCATCGTAAAATCACTTATTTAATTTAGGTGATATCACTGTAGGAACGCCAGACCAAAAAAGCACCTTTTAAATAGCTGCTGTAATGTAGAAATTAAGTCTGTGTTTTTAGATATGAACATGTTACCTTTTGTTATAATAAATAATGAAGTTGCGTTTTTGTGATTGTGTTATGTTAAATAGATAAGTATTACATTTCCTTAAAGTTAAATATTCAAATAGTGCCTGTTTAGGATGAATAGCCATGAAATCACAACAGAACTATTTCAATAGTTCATTTGAAAATAAATAAAAGCTTAAGTAAATTAAAATAGTGACTGTTTTCCGTTTATTATAGAACCTGTAAACTGTTTAAAACAGCTCAATTTACCATCAGATGGGATGGAAGCAGCTTATGCATAGAACACAGTAAAAATGTAAAAGTCAACTTTTAATTTTCTAACATATAACAAGCAAGCATTATTTTAATGTGGAAGGTCAGCTCGAAATGGTCAATGTGCATTAAATCCCCCTTTTTTTCCTTTTTTTTTTTTTTTAATAAGGTATTACACTGGATTAATACCCAAATCTGTATTTTTCCAGTGACAATACTGATCCTCTCTATTCATTAGTAAATACATATGTATGAACTTTGATTCCATGATATATGCCCCTGTTAGTTACTCCATTTGTGACAGTTGACCTGGGTAAGCCTTGTGTCCCATTTCTGGGTTTGCTCGGTTTAAAACAAATGTAAAATGCTACATGCAATAAGTAGATTTTGCTTTAGTGGACTCCCAACAGCAAAATTCTGTTGGAATCTTTTTTTGGTTTTAATTAAGCCTCATGACCCCAGTCCTGCCTGCCTTCCTATGTCTTCCCCATCATACTTACTCTGAGGATTTTAAAACTGGGTTTATAACATGATTCATTAACTGGTTGAGGATTGCAGAAACTGTTGAAAAAGCAAAGCTGTACTCTGATTTCATGTAAAACCTTATTTTCCTTGAATATGACTTTGCCCTTATAAAGTGTATTCTGTTGCTGTTCTGATGGTAGATGTGAGAGGTAGTGTACAAATAATTTTAAATTTACACATCTACATATGAGTTGTGCGTCTGGGCTCCCTTTATAGCTGGTGAAGATTAATACTCGTTTCTAGACTTCTGTATTTCTTACCTGGAAATACTTATTCCTTTGTTTTTATGGTCCTTTGTAAAGAGGTTGTTTTCCTATTTTAATTTGAAAATACCACAGTTATTGAAAGTATTTTCTGGATATTGCCTGTGACTTCTATGTGCTTTTGAAACAAGCTGATTTTCTACTTAATTTTAGTGTATTAGTGTGACTGATCCACATCAGATCAATGTATAATGTTCTTAACAGTATTTGAGTTTCTTATTGCTATTGCAGTTGGACCTATTTGGACTAGTGCATATCTTTTTGTAACTCTTAATATATGTTGTTCTTTCTTCATTTCAGGGGTTTAACAGTAATGTTTGAAATAATGAAGACGTATGGCCATACTTATGAAAAACACTGGTGGCAAGATTTGTTTCGGATTGTCTTCAGGATATTTGACAACATGAAACTGCCAGAACAGCAGACTGAGGTGAAAAACAGTGGGGGAAGATAATTTACATGAGGTCTATATTTACAGTAGAAAACCTGATTAGTAATATAGCTTATTGAGTAATGTCAGGTAAACCTCAAAACTTGCATGGTTGACCTGTGGTTCTAGTAGCTTTATTTTGTTTTATTAGCATTCTGTTGGAGGTATTGTCACTTTTTTCATTTTTTTTAAACCATTTGTGTAAAAGGCCTAGTAGTTTACACTATGAACAATAGAAGAATAGCATAAAATGCAACATATCTAGGGTTTGTAAGAACTGCGGCTTTTACACAATGTCTGGAATCTGAGACACACACGTGTCATGGCAACATGCTCAATGGAATGAGACTTGTAATCAATAGTGAAGTCACAATTAGAAGAAATCAGTTCTGCTAGTTCAAAACTTTTTGATGACTAGGGGGAGAAAAAAAAAAAAAAGAAAAAAACAACAAACCAACACAACAACAAACAAACCCAAAACCAACCAACCAACCAAAAATACCCCAAAAACCAGCAATCACCGTGCTTTCACTGCACCCTTTTGACCAGCCAAACAGGTTCTGACCTGCCAAACTAGGACCAGGTACTGTCCTGACAAGGAAATGAAATAGAAATGAGCTTACTAATACGGATTCTGTGTAAATTATTAATATTAGAAGTGTAATCAAAATTGTCAACTGTTTGGGAGGCTCTGTCTGACTAATTGTAGAAGGACATCTCACTTTCTAAATTATTTATTTGTTGGAAAATATTTAGAAGAAACACAGAAACCTTACCATGGTGTTAAACTATTGAGCTAGGGTTAGACACTAAGTTTAATGTCAAACTCAGTATCTCATGTTGGTAAGTGCTTGTCAGTCCTATAATCTGGTCTCCTAGAATAGTTGTTTTGTTTCTGTAGGTTTTTTTAAAACCTGCTAGTTAGCAAAGCAAAAGCTGGGGCTCCAAGTTTTGGGGGATTTGAGATACAGAAAGGAATTGCTTGTCGTTATAAAGCAATTCAAAATGAGTAAACACAGAGACGCTCTCTGCCTTCAGGGATATGTATCCTAAAAGTTTCACTTTTAAATGAAGTTGTAACTTTTTTTTCCCCCTCTAGAAAGCTGAATGGATGACAACTACTTGCAACCATGCACTTTATGCGATATGCGATGTATTCACACAGTATTTAGAAGTACTTAGTGATGTTCTTTTGGATGATATATTTGCACAGCTGTACTGGTGTGTGCAGCAAGGTAGGACTGTACCAAATTATGTTAAACAATGTTAACATTTAACTATGTTGAATGTGAATAAACAAATGCACTGTTTGTCTTTTCCAGACAATGAACAACTGGCACGATCTGGTACAAACTGTTTGGAGAATGTTGTCATCCTAAATGGTGAAAAGTTTACCCTAGAAATCTGGGATAAAACTTGTACTTGCATGCTGGATATTTTCAAAACTACAATCCCTCATGCGTAAGACAACTGTTAATATTTATATTTTGTAAAACAGTTTAGTTAGGTGACTTACCAATTTCAGACTGTTAGATACCTAATAGGTGGGGTGAAAAAAAAAGATGCTATGTGTGGGCTGAATAGAAGCAGACTTTCTTGGAACATAATGATGAATTAGGTGCTAGATATACTACTCTTGTGTTGTAAGTGATAAACTGCTAAAAAACAGAAATGGGAGATAAGCAAAAAAAGGCCCAAACTATAACTTGATTCAATTTTACAGTGTTAGATTTTTTGAGAAGTACTGTCTGATTTTTTGGTTATTTTCTTTTTGGAATAGAAGAATCTTATTGATAGGCAGACTTCGCAATTTGTAATTACATGTGAAGCTTTTTCCACAAAACACTAAAATACTGCAAAAGTCTTACAGATCTAAGTCTCTATGGTTGATGGTTAACTTCCATCATATGTTTCTATGAATCCTAATCTTTTTATGAAAATTATCCTGCATATTTGGTAACTGTTTTTCCCTTTGTGTTGTAACTCTATGTGAAGTTTCTTAGAAGAAGGCTGTACTATTCTGAGTAGTACGTTATATCATCATGCATCATAGAGCAAAATAACAAATCACATCCAGCATTGTACCAAAGATGAGGGTTTTTTTCCCCCTACCCTACCAACACTGAGGTGAAACAGTACTTGTCTTCAGATCTGTTAGTCTTAATGTTGAACTGTTATATTAGTACTTGTCCTATGTCAACTAGTTCTGGGTATCAGAACTTTATCAGAACTATATGTCACTTGCTTCTGGGTATCATCTAGTTCAGGCACAAAGAAAACTGAAGCCAAAGGGAACCTTCTACACATCAGTTTTTCCTTATTTTTAGAGTTATGTGTCAGGATAGCACTGTAAGAGAGCTTCATTGATGCTTAAAGGATAAGTTAATCCATCTGTCACTACCTCACCTACCCTTCATGTGAGTAGGTATGAATTAATGACATCCCGAAAATAATACTAAAATAAAGCTGAAACATCTGGGAGCTAGCAAGATAATGGTTTTGCATTTTGATAACTGCAAAAAATAAAATTTGAAACCAAATCTCAGGTTTTAAAAGTCCGATTGAATTAGCCCTAACTTGGTATGTCCTGCACTTGGAGAGATATTGAAGTGAGTACTCACTAGCGGAACATCTGCTTTGTTTCTGCATATGATCAAAACTTAGGTTTCTGGATATTCTTGTAGTTGAATATTATAAACCCTTCTAAAGCAGCATTTTGGATATCTTAATATTTAGATATATTCAAAATATTCTTGTTGCTTTGAGCTATATCTGATTTGAAATATGTGCATTATTCCCTTTGATGTTTATGGCCCTTCTGCTTTTCAAGTGGTTTACTTTTCCTAGGAGGGTATCTGACTCCTTCCATAGATTTCCATTCTTTACTTCCCATATCCTTCTTTAATCTTTCTAAGCCTTCTTTGAGAACTTTGTTATATTATTCCTCCTTATATTTCTGGGAAGTTCCCAACTTTTGCAGGGTAAAGTAAATCTTACTCAGCATTTATACATGAGTAATCCCTTGAGCATATGTGATCAGTCTCCTTTCCCATGGTGAACGTATGCCTGCTCTTTTCCAAACAATTGCTGGGTGACACAAAATTGCTCAAAACAGTCTTCTCACTTCAACCATATTTGATTAGAGCTGAAGCTTTTTAGATGGGTAAAAAATTACAATAACAGTATACAGGTATTTGCTCATATTTGAAAGGGAGACTTTGTACTCATTTTTTTCCTTCTTTTTTCGAGCCCTAGGCAGATACTTCTTTCTCCTTCTGTACCGCTCCTTCTTTTTTTCCTCTTTTTTAATGGGATCTCGTTCTTTTTCCTTGACTCCTGGTTTGGCTGACATTTCATATTTGTATTTCTTAGTCCCTATTAGCCTTATTTTTGCAGTGGAGCTTCTCCTGCCCTCCCAGGTTGCTGGGGTTTTGTGGGTTTTTTGGGTTTTTTTGTTTATTTTTTGTTTGTTTGGTTTGTTTTTTTGGGTTTTTTGACAACACAGTTTTAATACTTGGCTTGTTGGGGTGGCTGCCCCAGTACTTTGAGAAGGTGGCAAATGCTCCTTTCACCTTTGTTTTCCCATGTTGGGAAGTAACACAATCGTTAATGTGAAACAAAGACAGAGACAAATTGCACAGTGGTATATATGAAAGTTTTATGGGCAAGTGCTTTATTGCTAATTGTCTTGAAATAGATGCTATGAATCTCTGAAGTTTAAATTATCTTTTGGCAGAGGATTTTGTTAATCTGATCAGGTAGGATTACATCTGTTCTTTTTTAACATTTCTATGAAACACCTTTCTGGTTTTGTGTAACTTCTTAAATTTAAGATTTGCAGCATTGACTGCAGAAGTTCTTAGTTGCAGTACTAGCCTCTGCTGGTTCTTGACAAGTTACCTTTTTACAAAGACAGATGATCGTATTATTTCCTTGTTTGGAAAACCAGGTACTAGAATATTGACTCAGCCTCCAATTTCAGCAAGGATCACTTACTAGAAAAGCACAAACTGTACTCCTGCCAAGCTTCCACAAAATCATTGAGCTGTTAATAGCTGAAGACACTAACACAGAATCACACAGAATGGCTGAGGTAGAGGGGGCTCTGGAGGTTGTCTGGTCCAACCCCCTGTTCAAGCAGGGCCACCCAGAGCAGCTGCTGCAGGACCATGTCCTCCTGCCTTTTGAGTATCTTCAAGGACAGAGACTCCAGAGCCTCCCTGGGCAACCTGTGCCAGTGCTCGGTCACCCTCACAGTGAAAAAGTGTTTCCGGATGATCAGAGGGAACCTCCCGTGTTTCAGTTTGTGCCGTTGCCTCTGGTCCTGGCACTGGGCACCACTGGGAAGAGCCTGGGTCCATCCTCTTTGCACCTGCCCGTCAGGTACTTAAAGACATTGATGAGATCCCTGAGCCTTCTCCTCTCCAGGCTGAACAGTCCCAGCTCTCTCAGCCTTTCATCCTCAGTATTGGCCCCTGGGGTACACCACTAGTTACTGGCCTCCAACTAGACTTTATGCCCCTGCTCATCACCCTATTGGCTCGACTGTTCAGCCAGTTTTCAGTCCACCTCGCTGTATCCTCATCCATCCTTTGTTAGCTCATTTTAATAGTTCCTTTGATTCTTCTTTTTTATTTAATTTTTATTCATAATTTTTTTTAATTGCCATTTTC
>KL278218.1:0-20762 GCA_000699545.1 Podiceps cristatus | reverse complement strand
GAGAGCAATTCTTGGCTTACTGGCACAGAGAAAGCCACTGTGAATGTCCTCTTGTCCTCAGGAAATTCAAGAGTTAGAATTGGTTCCTTGCACAAATTACGATGATCTGGCCTCTGCTGGCTCATAATGGCTCATTATTCCAATACCACCTTTAGCAGATGGGGGTTTAAGACTTTATAGCCCAAAATAAATGACACTGTATCTAACAACCTCTAATCCAGAATAATCTGCAGTTTCTGTCCTGGTAGCTTTCAAGAATCAATTTAGTTCTCTGCTCTACTTGTATTTGTTGTCTCTTTTTTTTTTTTTTTTTTTTTATTTTATTTTATCTCTGATTTGTCTTTTTAGTTATATGGTCTTTAGTTGTATGGATATCAGTGGTACATTAATTTAAGATCCTTAACACAATGGGAAAGATCTCACTTCATATGCAGACACAGATGTCCAGCAGGCGCTGGATATGCGGACCCAAACGTCCAGCAAGCGTTGCTTCACACAGATGGAGGCCAAATAGTTTGAGATCTTAACAATGACAAATAACTTCAATCTTATTTTGTAGCAATAGATTTGATAGAACAGGACCGCATAGTTGTATAATCCAGTTTCCCTCAATTCTTGGGAGGCACAGGCAGCCTCAATAAGTTACAATTGATACAGACATTTTTTAGTGCTGAAGGCAAAGATCCTCAAGACAGCAACGTGCTGTAGGAAAAGATCAGGGAAGAGATCAGAGGTATTGTCAGTGGCTTGGTACCTCATAACAGCAATGAATCCTAAAGGGAAGTGTTGAATTCTGAATGGAAGTAGAAGCACAGTGCTGGAACATATCCCAGACAGAGAATGCAAAACATCTCCAGATACTCATGCTGGTTTGTCCTGGGGTAGATTCATTCCTTATTCCGGGTAAAGCTTAAGGCACTGTGAGAGAACAAGGCCTACTAATGTCAGTAGAGCACTACCTAAAGCCAAATCCAGTATTTCTCAGAAAAATTAATCCACTTCCACATAATCCAGTTGTCCATCCAAGGCAATTGGCAGAAACGCTGAAATTAAAAAAAGCACAGTACTTAGTTTTCAGTACGTGTGAAAGAATAAAGTGTATACTTAAAACTGAAATTACTTTTATTAACTTATGGAAGTATCTATATCCAACTCTTTTTATGCTTGGCTTCCATTAATTTAAATTAAAACAAAAAAAAAACCCACAACACACTGTATTGAAGTGGCCTTTTTAGAATATTGGTTCTGATTTGTATTTCAGACTTACTAAACTTGGTACTGGTTTTCTGTTTTCAAGGCTGCTGACTTGGCGACCAGTCAGTGGGGAGTTTGGCTCTGGACCTCCCACTGATGCAAAACTGGTAAGCTGATGAAGTAAAAAATATTTCAAAAGCTTGCAAAAGTTTGGTATGAATGTGTTGTGATGTAGAATAAGTGAAAAATGTACTTAGTTTAAACCCATTTTTCAGTTTTGATTTACTTGAAAGAGTTTTTTTTCCAGATACAGTGCTATTTAATGCTTAAAATTGGCAAGGAATTAATTGAGAAAGAGAGGCGTGTATTTGTTTTCAGCATAGCTGGCTCCCAGAAGCTGGCTGTAGGTCATGATCTGTGAATGCTTTAGGTAATGTCCTGTGTCTGCCAGGTGTCTGTAATACCACACTTGGGGTTTGAGTTGTTTTCTGGTCTGGGGCCTGGCTTTTGTTTCCTTTTGCGCAATACTCTCGTCGATGCATTGGCACGATGAGAAAATGCTGGAGGTGGAAAGATTGACAGTTAGGCTGACTTTTTTTTTTTTCCTTCAGATTTTTTCTGGTACTAAGAACTTGAATGTCAGTGTTTAAAATTGAAGATATGTATAACCGTCAGATTTCCTAGCACTGGTCAAATAAACTGATGTAAAATTTGGATTTGCCTACAAGTGGCAGCCCTGTAGCTGCTTTACTGCTAATGAGAATTAGCTTAGCTTTTGGTCATTCACACAAGATTGCTACATAAAGTTCTGTATAGAATTGATAAAAATTGTTCAAGGATATGGCCCCAAGTGAGTTCTTCTAAGAGAGACTGACTCCCTCCATTTATCTTTATGGAATGTTAAAATAATTTACTCACAACAGAGTGTAAGTGTTTGTGATGGCCAGTTCTCATTTTACAGGTATTTTACATCCATGTGACTGAATGTGCTTACTATACCTTAACAGCTGTAGTGGTTTGATGTATAAAACATCTGATCTAAACATTGGCTACATTTTTGATCCATTTATGTCAAATATAACAGCATGCAAAAATGGCAAATATATTAAAACTCTTAGTCGTGAATAAATTGAAAGATCTTTTCTCTTTGAAATACTTCAACATGAATGTTTTCAAAAATCTTTTCTGTCTTCAATGTAAAAAGACTTTACAACTTCGAAATTAACAGAACTTGTATAACAAATAGTGTTAATGGAGATACATTTTGTATCCTTTCTTTTGGTAGGATAGAATTTTTGCAGAATTTAGATTTTTTCCATCTAATTTTTCTTCAGGTAGTTCAAATACATTGAAGCGTTCTACTCTCTGTAGACATAGTATCTATTGAAAGTATATTTATAATTAAGATGAAAACTGTGGTTATTTACTTGTATGAGAAGTTGATACTGTGCTTTGTAGGAACTGTATGTGTAGATTTAAACCTTGCTAACAACACAGTGCAGGGAATTAGTATGTAGTTTCCAGTGGTACTAATGAAACAAATGCCAATAGAAGTGCTGGGTTATTGAAAGGGACAGTAATTGCTATATAGAAGTGCTTTGCAATTAATGTTAACATATTTTGGTTTTAATTACATTAATTACATCTCCCTCTTTCAATGAATGCCTTCTGAAATGAAAACAGCAGGTCTTACCATTGATTTTAATACTTTACATTCAATTGATCAAGGAAGATATTTATTAAAAAATAAAAACAAAATACATCTTCTTCCAAAGGCATTGATTTCTAGCTCGCAAGATAACACATTACAACATAAAGAATCAGAACACATTGCAGAAGTCTGCCGAAGCCGCTCTCTGGCAGAAGGATTAAATTAGAGCATTTTCTTGATACACATATATTCTCCTCCCTCATCATTTTAGTGTGGTAGATTCCTGTAGCACCTACAAACATGTTAGTAGGATCTTATAATTCAGAACATTGCAGGCAAGTAAAGATTAAAGTTCGATGATACCTCATATTGTTTGGATTTGCCATTTAAGAGCTGTGTGTTCATTTTCACCCATTACAAAAGGAATACAAATTCTTACAGAAGCTATTAAAGGTTTTTATTGTAGATCAAGACAGATACTGCATTTCCCAGTATCAGAACCTTGCAGCAAACCTCTTAACGCTTAATCTGGTAAAAGTCAAACTAACTGTTGGCTGACATACTAAATGCTTTGACGGCATACAAAAAACCTATGTGCAAAATACTACCCATTGACACTGCTGTGTAATTTAAGTATTTGTTGCTTGTTAAATTTTCAATTCTATCTTAGTAGATCATCTCTTTAGTACAGCTTTTTTGAACGCTAATACCAAATAAGACTAAAGTGAATGAAAAAGTGCAGTGTTGAAATAGCAAATGTCATAAGCTATGAAGAGCCCAACATTATTGACTATTAGCTCACAGAATTTTTCTGAAAGTCGATTATTTTTTTTTTCTTTTGGCTTTCTTTTCAGGATACAATCTCACAGAAGTCAGTAGATATTCACGATTCTATCCAGCCTAGATCTTCAGATGGACGTCCATATCAACCCAGCGCAGGGTCCACAGTAGGTGAAGAAATTATTAAAGCCAAGCCAACAGCAAGTGCGTGTTTCTTAGTGGTTCGGTATTTTATATCTGTTAAGAGCAGGATTTGGCAAATGTTTGATGTCTTTAGTTGTAGTCCCAACCATAACTTTAGAAACATCACGTGGAGAAAATGGCACTGATTGAATTTTTGTCTCCATGTAGAATGACAGAATTCTGTTGGGACTCTTGTGGGTCCACATTTTTTTGACGTGTGCTTTAAAAATCTAGAGTTCAGCTGCTAACTTGCAGGCTTTTTACCCAAAGCAAAATATTAAAAATAGTTCTCTCCTATAATGCTGTGCAAATGAGTATTTCTTTTTTTGTAAGAGCAAAGTTCTTTCTGTGCAGGATGCAACATAAGCAATAGCTGGGGGGTGGGAAGTGTATTTAGACTAATTTGAAGAGAGTATATCACACCCTTAAGATGCTTGTGCAGACTTTTGTGTTAGTGCTTAAAATGCTCATGTCTGGTGGTATGAGGACTTGCCACAAGTGCAAACAAGCATCAGTGATATCAGTGCTGTCCTAACGCGTCTCTGCAGGCAGACAGTCTCCTGGCCACTGGTTCTTGCCATTACACTGATGCTAACAACAAAGGTCACTAATTCTGGTGATTTTTATGTAACAATATATTGCCCAGTATATGGCAGGTGACTTCAAAGTTAGGAAATAATGTTTTAAAACCTACCAGTTGTTAACATAGTGATCAGTTCTGTTTTTAGAAGAGTAATTTAGATGGAGGGATTCCGGGTTTGGTTTTGAATGTACTTGAAAGTAAGCTATTCTTCAGCTTACCCGCAAAATAGCTCAAAAAAGTAAAAAGTATTGCAGTGCTTTAGTTAACAAACAATTTTCTTTTTCTTTCCTTTAAAGAATTTCCAGAACAGAAGTTATTTGCTGCTCTTTTGATCAAATGCGTTGTACAACTGGAACTCATTCAGACTATTGACAACATTGTGTTCTTCCCAGCAACTAGCAAAAAGGAGGATGCAGAGAATCTAGCAGCAGCACAAGTAGGTAGAATTGATAGGTATCTCTCTTTTTAACAGCTTCTTCTCTATTGGATAAAGTTTCGTAAATTAGAAGATGTTACAGGAGTTTATAATTTCTGTAAGCGCTTGAGAACTCCCAGCAGACTGTTGAGATCTTTTACGTCTTGCGTTAAATTGCATTTGCTGTGCCGGGGCAGCACACTGTGGAGATTAAAACATGTATTGTTCAAAGGGCTTTATGTAACTGGGATGTGGATACAACTTTTAATACACTTTTAAGTACAGATGAAAACAGTTACCACAGAAGCTTGCTGAAGACAATTTTAATTTTTTACTTGAAACCTTTCTCTCTGTTTCCTTTTTTTCTTTTTTTTTGAATAGAGAGATGCAGTAGACTTTGATGTCCATGTGGATACACAAGATCAAGGCATGTATCGTTTTCTAACATCACAGCAGCTTTTCAAACTTCTCGATTGTCTGCTGGAATCTCACAGATTTGCTAAAGCATTTAATTCAAACAATGAACAAAGAACTGCTCTCTGGAAAGCAGGTGAGTCAGTCACCTTGGAGAAATACTTTGTGGGAATGTGCTTTGAATTGACCCAAAAATAGGTCAAAAGTACTTTGATGCTGAATGTAAAATTGAATATCAGGCTGTAACTAACCCTAGAATCCCTAAGGAGAGAAGACCTCCTCTGTGCAGGTGCAAATGTCTTTTTAATTTCCTAAGATTTAAGGTTTCACTGGGTTGCTGTTGCCAAGCTGATCCCTGGCTGTAGGTGCGAGTCCTGTGCTTGGGAGCTGCAGGCACTTGGGGGAAGGGGGGGGTGTATTTTACCTACAGGTGTATAAGTGAAATGAAAACGTACTGTCTGTAGCGTTGTGCTTAATCTATTCCTTGCACCAAAGTTAGCTATATTAGTATTTTTAACAGTGAATGCACACTGTAGCAGGCTGTTCTCTGCATTGATGTATGCGTACACAGAACTGCTTCAGCTTGAGTGAGGTAGTATTGATATTTATGGGTCTGCTTTTTGCTAGGATGGCCCTCCACTAGCAAACCGAGTCTAACTGCCCAGTAACAGCTTTGGAAGCAGTAGTACTGTAGACATTTTTATCAAAAACAAGCATATAAGTATATGATTGAGACAAAATGGTCCATTGTTTCAGGGGGTTAGAATGCACGTCGTCATACACCCAGGATTCACATCTACTTGGAATCTTATATAAAAACGGGTGCCAGACACAATCATGGTGTATATACATAGGTGAATTATTAGCAGTACTCTGTTGTACTAAACGTCATGAGAAGTGAATTACATAAGGTGGTGGTTCTAACTGCCTACCTGCAGAAGATGCTTAGAAGGAGAAGTGGGGGACCGTAAGGAAAAACGCCAGGCCAGACAGACAAACAAACAAATCTAAATGGATGCTTGGAATTTCTCTAGGTTTCAAAGGCAAATCAAAGCCTAATCTTCTGAAACAGGAGACGAGTAGTCTTGCCTGTGGGTTGCGCATTCTGTTCCGTATGTACATGGACGAAAGCCGTACCAGCGCGTGGGAGGAAGTCCAGCAGAGACTACTGAAGTAAGGTCCATGTAGATGAGCCTATTGATGATTTTCCTCATGTTAAAGAATGTTTATATAAAAGGATAGACCTCCTCTGTTTGCAGTAAACTTCCTAGAGTTAACACAGTATGGTGATGGTCACAGTTAAGAGTATTTTATGTTGTGTGGAGAGTGCTGTGCCTCCAGCTATTAATGCTGCACCTGCTTTTTGTTCTCATCGTGTTTTGCAGGAGAGAACAAAGGTTTTGTCACCTCATTTTGTAGCACGTGGGTAGGTGGGGGATTGTTACAGCTCCTCTTTAAGAAGAAAAGCAACTGCCACCTAAACCCTGCTTTGCTCTGTCAGTAACCTCGGTATTTTAGGGAACTGATGCTGTTTGTTCTCGTCTGTAGAAGTGAGAACTGGGCTTTAGGAGCCTGTGGACACACGGAAGCTTTTGGCTTTTGGGTTATTCATTGCTGTGACTATTAAGGTTCACCTGAATGTTTTTAGTTTACAAAGTTGTTCAAGCAAGTATTGGAATAGAGGGCTTAAAACTATGGTAGTAACACAGTGAGTATTTTAAGGTTTATGGACCAAGGAGCTGAGCTGAAAACTACCTGGTTACATCAGCATGAGATTAATTTTTAAAGTCTACATATCATTTTGTCACGGGCATTTTAATACGTCCCAGAGAGCACTTGGTACACTTCAAATATATGGATAAACAGCACGATCATGTTTTGTCAGCGTGTATAATACTGAAGTTCTAGGGCTTTAGGCTTGAGTTGAACAAAATCCCTGCTTTCTATTACTAGTGAGGCTTAACAGTAGCTTTTCTAAAACAATGCTGTTCTACACCAGGGCTCCGTGCTGGTGTAGTTGCAAAGCCGAAGCTCCCTCTCTGCAGTAGAGCTCAAAATAAAATGTTAGTTACCAGTTTTTGTCTCTTTTCTCTCTAGTGTCTGCAGTGAGGCTCTGAGTTACTTCCTCACTCTCACATCAGAAAGTCATCGGGAAGCCTGGACTAATCTATTACTCTTATTTCTGACTAAAGTCCTGAAGATAAGCGATGAAAGGGTAAGTAACTGTTTGGAATGGTATTTAAGATGACATGTACAGGTAATAAGTAGTTGCAGACCGGTTCTTCATGCACAGTTCTGTGCTTGACTTTAAAAGCTCCTGCTGCTCTGTAGACTCTCTTTGTTGAGGGAATGTACATTGAAACTGCACTTGACACGTGCTGACAGTAGTAATGCAGCATGGGGGTACGGTAAGTGATAAAATAAAATGTGAGGAAATTTTAAAGATGCTGAAATCCTTTAGAAGTGTGTGTTAAATTGCTTTTACCCCTCTCGTGCTGAGGAAGAGGATTAGTGGCTGATGCTTTATTCAAAGAAATAACTCCCCTTTCTGCTTCCAGTGCTACATGGACATCACCTTGACCTTCTCCAAAGGAATTCTACAGTAAATAAATCCATATTTAGATCTCCCTCCATTTCTAACAAAACTTGGCTGAAATATTAAGTGAAAGAGGCCATCTACAACAAACAACTAGTAATAGAAAAATTCTTCCTCTCAAAGAATAAGCATTAGCAGGGAGCTGTGTGTAGCTAGTGAGCATCTGTCAGGGTACTTCGCAGCTGCCTTGGCCTTATTCTAGCGCTGCTGCCTTCAGTTCTAAAGATGTTTCTGCTGTCGCTTTGTGGGTTTCTCACCTTGACTTGGGAGAGTGTTTAAAATTCTTCACCTGCAGCACGTTTCCTGAGGTGTATTGATGCGTAATAGAATAATTTCTTCCATGTGTTTTCTCCCCAGTTCAAGGCTCACGCCTCGTTCTACTATCCTCTGTTGTGTGAAATCATGCAGTTTGATCTTATTCCTGAACTTCGAGCTGTTCTACGAAGGTTTTTCCTGCGGATTGGTGTGGTTTTCCAGATATCCCAACCACCAGAACAAGAGCCTGGAATAAACAAGCAGTAGCAGCTAGTGACTGAGTATTGCTCCATTTAAAAGTTCGTATCCCTCAGCTGAATAAAAGGACGAGGTAGCTGAGCCGTTCTGTCTGGATAGCCGTAAAAATGGTTGGTTTGTATGGCAGTGTGTACCCAAGGGTTAACGGTACAGACGCTTACCACTGTAATTAAGGCTTGCAGCAGCACTCTGGTCCCTTTATTTCCTGATGGATTATCTCTATCGGTGGTTTCTCTTACCTGGCTCGTGCTGAGCACAGAGCCAGTTTTTAGCACAGTCCTCCTGTCAGCACGGGCTGCAATATCCTTTACTGTCCTAGACAGCAACATAGCAACAGATGTTTGTGGCGGGTGTGAAAGGAAAAGGTACCCAAAGAACTATATATGTAAAGGTTTGAGCTTCTGCGAGAAGTACAACTCAGGAGAGCTGTATTTTGAAGGATAAAATGTTTATAGTGAAAAGAAAATGGAGATTATTGTTCATGGTAAAAGATATTTAGCAACTATGTCTGATATTCTAAGATTTTTGCACACTCAGGCTGTCTGAGACATTGGTAATCATCCTTCTGTGAAAAATGTACAGAGATGCAGGTCTGTAATATAAACTCTTTAACACTATACAGTTCTTCCTGAATTGTTTTATTTCTGTCTTATCGATTTGCTGAGAACCCATAACACTTCATTGTTTACCAAATGCACTAGAAGTTTGGGTTTATCTTTTTGGGTTGTGATTTTTTTTTTTTCTTCTTTTTTTTTTTTCCTCCTCTTTTTCTTTTTTTTTGGGTTTGGGTTTGGTTTTGTTGGGTTTTTTTTGTTTGTTTGTTTCGTTGTAGCCCAGAGGTTAGCATTCCTGATTTTTGTCAAGAACAGAGGTAGAAATATCACGACTGACATAACTACCTGTAATATACTTGTTTTAGGGCTTTTAAATATAACGAGCCATTGAAATGATGATCCTTCAAGGACTGGAACTTGAATCACTGCAAACAAGTCTAGGTTGTGTCTGCTGTCACATGGTTTTTGTTTGATGTAGATTTCACTCTTATGTACAGAATTTAATGTTGAATATATTCAAGTAACAAATCTGGCATGGTATGGGGATGGTTAAATTTATTGGAAATGTATTCATACTGTGAATTGTGCTCTGATGGTTAAAAGACAAGATTGTCAAGCATTCTGTATTACAATGGATGTAGAAATTTTTTTCAGATGGACAAAATGTATATGGTACAGATATGTAAAGTTTTCTATGTAAAAAAAAAAATTCTGTACAACTTTCTGTACAATACTTGGTTCTCATCTGGCATATTCTAATCAGGTTATAGGTCAATAAAGTTTTTGAACTCTTTCATCAGTGCAATCAAAACCAGTCTAATCCACAGCTGCTTGTTTTACAGTTTCCTTTGCCTCTCGTGCTCTCCTCGTTCCAAAGGAAGAAACTGCAGCCCTCTGGGGGCAGGAAGGTGGGTGCCCGTTGGTCGCCTAGGCTGCATCTTCTCGCTGTTAGGCAAACACAGGGCGAAAAAAGAATGGGAATGGTAAGTTTAAAAAAAAAAAAAAAAAAAAGAGAGAATAAAGTAAAAAAAAAAAAAAAAAAAAAAAAAAAAAAATCACAAACAAAAGACCCCCCACCAACAAACAAAAAAAACCCCACACACCGAAAAAAGGTGGGGGCAGAACAAAACCTTCTTGTAGGTGAATTAGTCAAATGAACCCTGCGGTGCTGCACAGACTCAAACACTGCGTTTTGCTTTTTGGAGATTCAAATATTAATAGGAAGCAAAGTGTGGAATAAGGGTGAAGGGGAGGGAAAGTCTGGTGTTGCAGTTCATCTGAGCGCTGACTCGGGATGCGGCAGCCAGCTGCGCCTCCTCAGCATCTTTGATTTTGTAAGTAAAGGCAGAATTGGATCGTTCTCCAGTGCGTTCTCACAAAACTCACAGCGAGCAAAGGAAAGAAGCATGAAGACAGGAAGCAGATGAGGGAGCCTCATCTCACCCGCTCACAGCAGGCTCCAAGTTCAAAGAAAGAGGTATGGAAAAGTCGCTGAAGGGAATTAAAAGGCAGGACCTGCGACTAGGAGTTTTCGCGTGATGTAATTGGGGTGGAGCAAAACCAAACTCTGCATTTATCAAAGTCAGAAGGGGGAGAATTGAGGTTATTTTAATTAATTGCAATTGTACAGCCTTTCCTCTGGGGCTCTATTTTATTTTTTCAGTTTGTTGTGTAATGTTTAAATTTTAAGCCACTCCACTGGGAGGACGGACCTGAGGTGCTTTGTGTCTGGCAGCGATCGGTAGTAATTCTTAGAGCAAGTCAGCGGTAACATGTCGGCCTCTCCCCCGTGCCTGTGGCAAACGGTGGGTTTGGTACCATTGTCAGGGTGGTCCTGGCGCTCGGGCAGGGCACTGCTTTAACAGCCAGTTCTGTATCTTACTCCTTTTTAAATGTTCTGCGCCCAAGATCCAGCATTCATTGGCAATGAGTACAATAGGTTATCTAAGAAGTTGGGGTATTTGGGGGATTTTTTGTTGTTGGGTTTTGGGGGGTTTCTTGGGGGGGGGGGTTGGTGTGGTTTTTTTTTCTTTGAAAACCTTATAATTTTGTTGTTGTCTTGTGTACTATTTAGTAGTGACTTTTTTACGGCATGACCTTCTCATGCATTATCTTACCATTTGCATGGAAAAGGTCTAAGAGCTGCTTAGTCTTGGCTCATTGGAAAGGAAACTTATGTCATCGTTACTCTCCTCTGTAGCTCTCGTTCGCTGCTGTAATGCCAGGCCTGCACTACCCGTACTCGGGTATCGTGTTCAACCTGCGGCTCTCCACATGCTCGCATCTGTGACCCTTACCAGAAAAGCGGGGTCGGGGCAGGAACTGGGTTCTGTTTGAGTTGTGTCAGCTTCGCACTCAGGACTGTGGCTTGCAGTTGCATTTATTAAAAACCTGATAGAAGGTGGGAGGGGGAGGGCAGGCAGAAACACCCTACCTCTGCCGGAACTTGGGATACGCAGAGAAAGCTGAAGGGAAGAGTCGGAGGATGAAGAGTACCCTGAACGGCAGCCTGGCTGCCCAAGGGGGGAGAGCGGTGAGGAGGAGTCTAAGGCGCTGTGCTAAATGCTGATGACCAGGGAGGTTAAAGTAGGTTCAGTGGTTTCAGGTCACGGCAGACGTGAATGAAACAACTTAAAGGGAGTCTGGGCCGTGTCCTGGAGGTGACATGGAAGAAATGAACGACACGGGAATTCTTGCAGTTAGCTGAGGCTGGCTTTCTTGGGTAACACTAACTTTACGATGCTGTCGGGGCAAAACTTTATTCCCTGAACTTTGATTAAAGAAAAATTTAACTCTGTGGGCCACTGGATGTGGAAGATGAGAAGCCTGGAGTAAGTGCAGTGAATGTATCGCAAAGTTCAACTCGTGAAGCACCTGGCAGGAGGCATCGGGCACCAACAGAAGGCTGGCAGGCGACAACTTGAAGTATGAAATACATAAGGTGGGCTTCAGCACGAGAGGCTCTGGGGGGGGAGATACTGTCTGATAAAGCATTTTCACCTTTGCCTGCTTAGACTTATTTTGGGATTCCTGCCTCCGGGAAGCTCAGACTCAAGCAGCCACGCGGCCGGTGCAGCACGCTCTAGCCACAGTCGCAGATGGCGCTAAGGCAGCTGCATCCCTTACCGGCCACTGCCCTCATTCTTACCAAAGGGACAGATGAACGGGGTAAGCCTTTTGGCTGGGGAGCCAAGAAGTCACAGTAAGCATTAGGATAATTTGGCACTCCCTCTTTGGGAAGGAACGTGCTTCATGGAACCCAGGAAGCAGCTAAACAGCACAACTTCAAAGCGTGTCACTCAGCAAGCAGCTCTTGCTTGCTGTCATCAGGGACCTGCCCTGACCTTCAAGCACATAGACGCTTGAAGAAGGCATTTTAGTAAGACTAAAGAGATACTTTACAAATTGTTTCTGTTTCATCATTTGTTTTCCCTGCTGGTCAAGCTTTGGCCGCTGGTTAGGAATTCCTAACCAAGAGTAAAGTCACATCCTTACCCTTGCTTCACCTTGATGTTTCAGTTTACTGAACTCCTAAAATCTTGCTTCCATGTACACATCCTTCTTGCTAAAGCTCTGTGCTTTTATTCAGCAACTTTTCCATGTGTTTTTCCTGCATCTTTGAAGATAGCTTTAGTGTTCATGAGTAAATGTAAGCTGAAGCAAATGCTAATTCAAGAAAATTTAAGTCTGCTTTCACATTTTTAGTAGCAAAATAATTTATTAACTCTTAAATCAGAACCATAAATTAAATATATGCAACACTATCTCTATTATTTCCAGCACATAACAGGTTCAGGAACATAAGATACATTGCTAATAGTCATTTTTCCGTGAAACTGTTTGCTGAGCTTTCATGCAGGATAACACCGCTGTATGAAAAGCAAGTGCCCTTCTCCAAGTTATTTACTCTTTTGGTAAAAGCTTAAAATGCACCTCTGCTCTCGGGTTACTCTGTTTCCAGACAATTTCTGAGTCTGGCTATAAACAAAGCTAAAAAATAACTTTGATTTAATACCAAATTCATACACACACACACACACACACAGAGTTTTTGTGGTAAGTCCAGCTCTGAGGCTGAAACTTGTTAAAAAAGTGCAAAAAAGGCCAAGTTCTTCCTCCACTTCCCACATGATGTAATATGAAGCCTCCCTGCTCTGCATCTCCATTCCACTGCAGCTTCTTTTACTTTATTATTGCTCTTTTCTTTATACAAACACCTCCACACTATGTACAAGGAGGAGAACCGTCCCTCCCCTGCCCCTGGGAGTGCAGAAGAGTCGCTGCTCAGCTATGAGGCAGGGGGGGTCCCAGGGGCGCGAGTCAGCCGTGGGCAGTCGAGAGGCCTTGCCAGCCGAGCGGCAGCGTGTTGGCGGGCGAAAGCTTCGCTGGGCTCGACTCTTCGGCCATGAGCCTCTGGAGCGTCTCTGAAGTTCCTGGTCGCAGCCAGGGCTCTGTCGCAATCGTGTCAACGGAACTGGGCCGTCTGCCCTCCTTTGAGGGAGCGCGCTTCAGGAGGTCGTCCGCTCCTCCTAAGGAAATGCTGTCACCTGAGAGAGAGGGCAACACACATTAAAGGGGACAAAAAGCTTATCGCATCTTACCACATCTTGTTATTCTGAAGAGGCTTATTTGTTTGTAATAAATACATTAAAAAATGCTTTTAAATTACATCTACTTAACACAGACCTTTGATGTTCTAGAGCCAGAGATCCAAGACTTAAAGAGTCTTTAGCTGTTAACGCCAACAGCTCCTCCCCTGCTCCGTTAACGGGGAGGCAACACAGGCAGCCTTGGCTGTACACGGTAGAAGGTTCTTCCTTCCCGAAGCCTCAGAGCATGTATGCATAGAATGATAAGGCCATCAAATCACAGGGTGATGGCCAAACACTCTTCTACAGCCAGGCTCTTCCTCAGGGGAGAATTCGGGAAGGGGAGAGTTACTTTAACAGGGGTAAGCAGGGCAAAGGCGACTCAGCCTGTACGTCGCAGCCCCGCACGGCTGACAACATTAATGCACGCTGGGGCAGTCATCAGCTTCCAGCTACAAATGAAAACCAAACACACACTGAAAACCCCCAGCCTTGCCCTTTGACCTTGGGGTTGTTACCATCCCGAACTCTAACCTCACTTGTTTCACGTCAGCCAGCAATCAGCCAGACTAGCAACTTAAACAGATACATTTTAGTGTGGAATACCAAACCACCACATTTTTCTATTCTATATATAAACATAAAAGGATATAAATATATCCTTTCTCTCTGCTGCTAATTTTTTGATTCACAGCGGTTTTTTTTACACATATAAACCAAAAAAATAACACAAGAACTTCACACCTACAACAAGGACTCAAAATTGCAATGTTTTCCCTCTTTAAAGTTGAGTCATGTAAAAGAGGAAGTTCTGATTTTGGGGGTTTTTTTTAAAGCTGGGCAGAATAACGTTTGAACACTTTGTGCTCCACACATCCAAAATCACAGAAGTTTTTGCAGAAACATGCTAATTCCAGTAAAACATAATTACATAACCACTAGCAAATATAAAATTCTGTTAAGCAATTCATAAGCATCATGTAATTTAAGTTATTTGGATGACTTTTCCAAATTTCAGTTTTTCATTCTGGAAGAAATTACTTTTTAAAATTTCATTTCAAACCAAAGCTTCTCTGTGAAATGTTGTATCAGGAAAATCTACTTTCCATCCAGCTTTAGGTTGTTTGCAGTTAGTTTTAGGGTTTGTGGCCTGTAGTTAAAACATGCAAAACTCAAAACAAAACCACTAAGTTTCTTGTTAGTGTCATGCAACATCTGGCTAGTTTTTATTCCATTCTTAATAAAAAGCAGCAAAGCAATTTGAATTAATTACTGTATTTTTTTATCCTTAGAAAATGAGTTGGCAGTAATAAGAAGGGTTTATTCACTATATATAAGCTTATGACTTTTAATGTTAATGCAGGTAAAACATTTCCTCAGCAAGACATCAATATGTAAAATTTCTGAGGCCATCTTTTCTCTCCCTCTTATTCAGATGTCATCCAGGATTCTCCCATCAAAATCCTCACTTTAACATTCTCAAAAAAGACTATAAAAAATGCATTTTAGTGAAAGTTATGGCTGCACATGCATGGTATAAGAGGTAGATTTAAGCGCAGTCTGCTTTACTGATTCTTGCACACTATTTGCCACACAGATGCAGGAGATTTACCAAAGCTCTGTCTCATTTTCCTTTCTTTATTTTCACAGCGATTCCTCCATTGTGCTCTTCTCCCCCTACATTTATTGAAACTTGAAAGCTGGGGTGTGAGGACCCAGGTCCTGCAGAAGCAGCAGCCAGGTGCGTGGATGTGAAAGCAAGGGCAGAAACTGCACAGTCCCCCATACACTGGGCCTTCACTCCCAGTGTTCCTTCTAGTGCTTACGGCAGGATGCAGGTTCTAAAACAAAATGCCAAATACTTTTTGTTCAGTGAGAACTTGGCAGTGGATCCACCGGTTCTGTCACATCACACAGTCGGTGATCTGATTGGCTTTATTTTAAACCAGACTGGAAGGCTCGGAGGACAAACTTCTCTGTAACATTGAAAGTGCAAACAGACCTCCCTCTCTCCAGGGCCTGTCATCTCCTTTGCTTGACGTTGGGTTTAAAGCCAGCAGAGTGAACCTCTGTCTCCTCAGTCCCAGGCCAGATGAAGTCTCCTGCAGGTTGGAACCCGCAGTTTTTACATACGTAAGTTATGGTGGGGTTAAAAACAGTACACGCCACGGAAAACAATACCCAAAGAAAATTAATTTTCTTTTTGCTCCCTTTTCAAGAGATGAGAGTTAGAAACAATAGAAATAAAGGAATGTATTTGTTTAAAGAGAAACAAACTGTGGACTTTCAGGCCAGAGGGCTGCATTTCCCCGAGTTTAAATATTACTGCCTTCAAAGGTAAAGCCATTAGATCTTCCAGCGCTTAGAGGTAAGAACAACTTTCTTGCCAGAAATTAGATCATAGCACTCATCACTACATCGAACTCATTTGGTGCCATGTTTAGAAAGCACGACAGACCAGCTACATTACAAAACCTGCTCCATCATGAATTTTAACACTTTGTACACTCCATAAAATTCTTAATCAGGCCTCACGTAACGACTTTTCTTTGGAATTGCCTGTTGATAATTCACAGTTTGTATCTGGAGGCTGGGGATAAGCAGACCTCTTTCCTCACGTGAAATACAGATTTAGAAATCAAGTGGTGTCTGGACTCCTGCTAAACATTGACTGCGGCACCTCTTGCCCCTAGATGAAAAGAAATTCCTCCTGTCAGCCTGCACCTCCCAGGAATCGGTGCTGCTGCCCCGCTGTAGATCAACACGGGCTCCAGCGCTCCTCTACTTAACAGCAGAGGGGAATGCCTAAAAAGGCTCAAGCAGTTTAGGCAATTTCTCCTACATACAGCCAGGGCTCAGCCACATATCTAATGTGCTCGAAGCTGGGAGAATTCTCTCTTCCGTATCCGAGTTGCCTCTTGCTTACGCAGCTGGGAACGTGCATACGTTGCCGGCTGGAGAAAGTAGCTGCTGGCTTGCAGAGACTTCATCACCCAAAGTACCCACCAAGACTACCGTTGACAGGAACCTTTTTTTTTGGATGGGTGAAAACAGGGAAGAAGGCCTGGCTCCAATATGCACTATTTTTCCAATTAAAACCCACAATTTTAGGGTGGCTTTAGGATTAGCACATCAGTCCCATAAAGGAAAGTGAACTACTGTGCCAACAGGATCAGCGCTTAAAATTTATCCAAGCCTGTAAATTGCCACCTCCTGGTCATTTAAAGGGAAGATAACCAGTCAGAGTTCCTTAGTTATGTATTTGACAGACTTTTCTCCCAGCAGTGTCTCTGAGGGTGGAGGAGAAATAACAGGTCTAGCTGTTTGGAAAGCAAGAGGATGCCACAAGGGTTCTATCAAGCTGCTCGGGAAAAGGAATAAAAGCACTTGGCTTCACGCTTTTTCTGTAACATCCCTGAGTACAAGGAGGGAACAGGAGCGCAGGCAGCAGCGCGGCCCTACCAGCCACTGCTGAGCATAAGGATCTTGTGTTTCCAAGAGGCACATACACTAAGGATGATTGATGGTCTCCATGTGTTCCAAAGAACAAGTTACATACAGACATATAAATATATATACACACACACAGATATATAAAAACTATATATATATATATCTAAAGGTTGAAGCTCTGGAGACCATGACAAACAGAAGGCAAACAAAATAAAAAGCGGAGTTCACACAATATGAGGTGAAATTATAAAAGAGGTGAGACAGAACAAGGGCAGAGAAGTAAAAGAAGATCACAGAGCAAAAATGTTGGGGTGGAGCAAAATTAGTAAAGCATTTGTTTATAGAAGAAACAAATATGAATGCGGGGGGGTGGGGTGTTAGTGACTTAAAAATCACAGAGATAGTTAAAACAAACAGGAAAAAAAGGATGAAGTGCTTGTAAGAGTACCCATAGCAACAGAATCAGAAAAATTGTCAGCATCTGTACTCTCATTAAGTTTATAAAAACGATACTGATACTGTAATTGCCTAGACAGCAGAGCAACAGCCTCCTAAAAAAGGGAAGACTTCAGACTCATATGAAAGAACCGTTAGCACAAAGTCCATCAACTGGGTCATAATCCCCGTGACCCAGGGAAATCAAAGGCCGTTAATGGATGCCATAATGGGCACCTCACACACAAAGCAGACCTACGTCAGGCAGTCAGCCTATGGCGAAGCTCTGAGACAACTCCCAGAGCCTGATGTGTTGTACGGTCACAAGACACACAATAAGAAATTAAAGTGCGTGTATAGTGAAAGAGGTATCAATATCAACCTCAAATACTGAACGATCACTGATGTTAACAAACCAATAGAAAATCCAAATTAACCGGAAACTGAAGTACTTCTTTATACACAATTTTTTGGCCTATCTGCATGCTGGTTGGACCACAGAATTCGATACACTCACAAAGGCACCCTATCAACGTTAATTAGTCAGGAGTTTAATTTCTTTCCACTAACATTTCAGCTAGGCAGCTGGATATCCACACCCTACTGCTCGCAGTGACGCATCGCAATATTAAAAATGGTACGGACAGGAGCAGTATGAGTGGCTGATCAGTCAGGAATTAGAGCATCCTTTCCTATTACCTCCTCTAAACTTACTCTAAAAAGCTGTGTAGAAGTTTGCTGGGGAATCTCTTGCACCAGCTACAGAACTCTATAAATAATTCCTACATTTGCAACAGTTGCTCGCAGTTCAACTGCAGGCAGTCTATCAGTATTTGTTCCTTTAATTATTGTAATTACTTAGTATTAGTATTTACTACATCATCTCTACTACTCAGAGCATACCCAAGTAAGCCGATTTCTGCTGGAGCTCAGTCAGCCTGCGCAACCGTTCTTCATTCTTGCCTTTCAACTGATCAACATCAAGGCTGAAATTTGAGTGCAAAGAAAAGCTGTCTGGCTGCAGCAATAGTGTCCGGTCTAGTGGAACATCCTCCTGCGGAAAATCCAAAAGCGGACAAATCTTTCCGTTAAATAGCATACAGTTTAAAATGGCAAATAGCTATAGAAGTACCCCCTCCGTACCCATATCATCCAGCCACTAAGGAGCTACAGGAACTGTCTGACAGCATTAGATCTGTGGTCTACCTTTGTATTTAAGCCAATCTGGTTATCATACATACAGCACACTCCAAGGCTTTCTGCTTTATTCGTCTCCTCTCCCTTGCAGAAGGTGGAAGCTGTGGTGACAAATTAACTTCTCCTAAGGCAGGAAACGTTTCCCCATTTGCACCTGAAAAAAACAGAGGAGAAAACATTTCAAAGAAATCAAAATACTGGACAGTGTTCAAACCTGTTTATGTTGCTGGAGCACATCCAGAGAAGGGCAACGAAGCTGGTGAAGGGTCTGGAGCACAAGTCTCATGAGGAGCAGCTGAGGGAACTGGGGTTGTTCAGCCTGGAGAAAAGGAGACTGAGGGGAGACCTTATCGGTCTCGACAACTACCTGAAGGGGGTTGTAGCGAGGTGGGTGTGGATCTCTTCTCCCAGGTAACTAGTAATAAAACAAGAGGAAATGGCCTCAATTTGTGCCACGGGAGGTTTAGATTAGATATTAGGAAAAATTGCTTTCCTGAAAGAGAGGTCAAGCACTTGAACAGGCTGCCCGGGGAAGTGTCACACCTCCGGTCACCATCCCTGGAGGTGTTCAAAGAATGTATAGACATGTCACATGGTCTAGGAGGCATGGTGGTATTGGGTTGACAGTTGGACTTGATGATCTTAGAGGTCCTTTCCAACCTTAATGATTCTATGATTCTATGTTTTGAAATAAGCCTATCCTACTTGATTTAATCACAGAAATCAAAGGAATGTATTCAATTAGGACTTCTTGCACAAAGCCAGGGATGATCCAGATGCAGACAAAAGAACAAGGTACCACAACAGCAGCAAGGGATAAATGTCAAGAAAAGGCAAGGAATATCTTGAGATATATATTGAGATCTCTCTTATCTAGAGAATAAGGCTTCTCACATCCTCCAAATCCATCACCTACCTTACTTCACCATATCTTGTTTGTACCTAGACAGCTATAAATGTTCCTTTAACCATCTATCACTCACATACTGCTACACAGATGTGCTTTACAATCACTGCATGAACACTAATGAATTCTACGATTTCAAGTGAGGCAAAAAAGAGGGAAAAGAAAATGATAAACCTCTTTATTCCTGGCTGCCTCAAATTTCTGAAGCCTAGGAAATAAAGACAAATCCATTTGTAATGGTGACATCTATTACAAAATTGAGTTCGATTTTAAACCCATGTCAAAAAAAAAAGACCCAAGAAGAGTTATGCTGCTCTTAGGAAATGGAAAACATTGTTAAAATACACCACAAGTATTTCACAAAAGACCCTCAGACAATGTGAGCAGCACAATCCACAGAGAAGGCAGCCCACAGATAATGAGAGGTTTTATTTTTTATCTCAAGGATGGAAACAACCAGATTCATATTCAGAATTTTAATAGCTATTTATAAAGCTCAAATAATGCAAAGGGTAAGAAAGTTTTAGTGCCTACAGCTCAGTATTGGGAAACGCTCTTTTCAACAGAGTCATAAATGATCTGGGGGGAAAAAAAAAAAAAAAAAAAAAAAAAAAGAAAAAAGTGGGAGGAATACTGTCCTAAATTAACTCCATCACCTCACTAAGCTGCAATGATCAGCTGGATGGAGAGAAGAAGGAAATAGGAGAGAAAACTATAAATATCATGAGCCTTATGAAAGCAGTGAATAAAACCAAGGAGCACCCTGTTACACAGGTGGCAGATTCAGAGCAGACAAAAGGATATGGTTCACAGCAAGCCCAGTGTGAAATTCCAACAAATCCAAACAATACTGCTGATGGTAAACAATTCAGGGGGATTAAAAAATGCTGATTGGGATTTGTGAAAGACAACCTGTTAGAGATCCAGCTTAGCAGGACTTACTAAATGCAAACACTCAGCATTTGACTCTGGGAGCCTCTGAGCTAGAAGCGTGGGAGGCTGGAAGAGCACTCTGGGGTGCTGCTGCACGTCTGCCCTCCTCCGCCTGATGCTCCTGCCGCGCGCCCACTCTGGCTGCTGTTAGAGACAGCAGTTTTGGCCAGATTCTAGACTGAGGGACTCTCATAAAGCATCCTCTCATCATTTGGTCTGTAAATACCTAATAGCGTTTCCCAACCTGAAGAACAACGTATTGCAGACTACAGAGAGTACCAAATGCACTGAACAAGCCCAAAAGCTCCACCCTCTGCCCTTCTGTCCTGGTCTGAGCCAGGACAGAGCTAGTTTTGTCTTCAGCA
>KL278217.1:22941-40260 GCA_000699545.1 Podiceps cristatus | reverse complement strand
AGATCCCTCTGCAGGGCCTCTTGTCCCTCAAGTAAATAATGGCACCTCCCGGCTTGGTATCAGCACACATCCTAGAGGTGCATTCAATTCCTGCTTCCAGATCGTTGATAAATACATTGAACAGGACTGGCCCTAGAACTGAACCCTGAGGAACACCGCTGGTGACTGCTCATCATTTTGGCAACTCGAATCCAGCTATTATTAACCCCCATGATGAAACTCGGTTCTTTTAGTATCACCTGGGCCTCAGAGCAAAGGGGGAGAGCAGAGCGCAGTGGGGACCATACCTGGTTTTCACTGCTTTTAAGCCAGCATGACTTCAGGCTCCAATCCCAAAAATGCCTAGAATCTAAATCACTTCATTATTGCACAAGAAACAAAATAAACAGGCAGCAAAAAAGGGTTTTCAGAATAGGGTCTGCAGTACCATCTAGTGGAATATAACAGTGTCTTCAGAAAACAAAAACTGCAGTAGAGAGTATAAATCCAAAAACTTCAAAGTCTCATTGTGAAAGACGAGATAAGCAAAACTGAAGTGCTTTAGAAGAAATGTTAAAATAAAGCATTTCTTACATTTCCAATAATCTGAACTTGAAAAAGCAAATTAAATATAATGAAAAATATGATAGAACACAGTTGCCTAAAACTCCACCTCTTTTCAGAAAAAAACCCCAAAACTCTAAAATTACCTCTTTTCAGAAAGCTCATCTTAGTATTTTAAACCTTCAATTCCAACTTATTTTACATTAAAATTAATTAATGATTTACCTAATAAAGCACAAAGAAGCAGCATTGCTACAAATACCACTCTACAAGTCACAAACAGCCATTTCCATTAACTCATTTTCATTACCTTTCATTTCTTTTTCATCACCTGTACGAATGACAGGTCTAGAGACAATCCGAGTTCTTCACTTGGATGCCATTGTTACAGTTTGTCAAATTCATCCGGCTGGGCTCTGAGCTGAAAGTTACAATAGAGAACCCATTCAGTGGTTATCATATTTACTTTAGCTCAGAGAACATTTCACTATTCATGCAAGAACAGGTGAAGGGTCTTATCAATTCTAGGTTGAAAACATCGCAACATGGTAACTTCAGCTAAACTTCCAGAGAGCAATGAAAAACCATGCAAAATACTTGAGGGATTTCAGCCTATTAGTTGAAGTCTCCATAGAACTGTCTTGCAGAATATTCTTTATTAAATTATTAATCTTTGTGAAATGCTTGGTAAGCTGCAGTTGTCAGTCTGAGAGTTTGTAGAATAACACATTAGCTTGCAAATCCAGCTGAAGAATAAAAAACCTTATTTGAAATTCCATGCTGGAAATAAAAGGCATGCCATTAAAGGCACGCACCACGTTTTGTTTTAGGCATCTCATCCCAGTTATCCACTAAAATTAATGACCTTCATTCGTACCTACAGACAATTATCACTTTGCTAACGTTATCTATGTTGCAACTCAACTTCTATGCATAGATTAATGTATATTTAATTACTATACAATTTTTTCACACTGACTTAAGAAAGGTTCCAACTTCCTGCTACATGCCCCCTTTTTGCTCAAGTCAGCCAGACTTGCTACCTGCCCATCTCCGAGAGCTTGGAGTCAGGCAGCAGAATGCCCAGAACTGCACAGGCCCAAGAGTGCGCGAGAGCTCCAGCACACGTACTTTAACATTAAAAAAACATGAGAGTCATGGAAGAATTCAGGTCGGAAGGGACCTCAGCAGGTCATCCAGTTCAACCTCCTGCTGAGAGGAACTACTTTGCTTAGATAGTAAATAAATAAAATTGATCATCAGTTCCACAACAGGTTCTTACCATGACCTGATGGATGAAATCGCAGGACAGCCAGGGTGCTGGGACTTCGCAACGTTCATCTGTAGGTCATTTCTGGCACACAGGCTGAGGCGCTACAGGCCCAGCTCTGAGGGCAGCTGGATTGTCACGTCCTGGCAGGATCGGACCCCACCTCCCCTCCCACGGCCCGGGGAGGAAGGCTGGAGTCTTGGTGAGCTTTGTCTGCCCTTGCACCTGTTTCTATATGGATCTTAAGGGAAGAATGGTCACTATTAGCCCTAAATTCCTTTGCAATAAAGTTTATGGCTACTGAGGACTCAAAGAAACAAGGGAGGAAGATGGGTTGGCCTCACTTTGGTAGCATCTGAGGAAATAGATATGCAGCAGTCTGCTCAAATTGGATTCCACTGTAGGTGACTGGCAAGCAATATTCCCTGCAGACGGTGCGAACAGAGAGCATCACCTCTATCACATGAATACAGATTACGGAACTTCTCTCCCAGAGCTGCCATCTCATCTGGCAGCTAAATTCACTTCACAACATGGGAAGAAATACAAGCGGATTTTTTACTTCAGCTGCTTTGCATTTTTCAAATAACGTATTTCAGAAGGCGGTTGAGAATATTGTCGAGAGCCTGACAGTAAGCCTTAGAAATCAGTAGGGGAGCATACAATAATGAAGTCAGACACTTTGTTAAGATGTATAAAAACACCATTTGTGATTAAATAGCCTGGCTCCTTCAGCAACCAGCTACAGCCACAAATAGCTCTGGGACCATCTGAAGTTTTGGTTCTTTCTACCACATATCAAAGGTAGCATCCAACATTCAGAGTTTGGGGGAATATATAAATAATTAAACTGATTAAAGGAGAAACCACATAGGAAACCAATTTTGTATTCAGCTTTTACCTGAGAAAATACCTAAAATAACCATATTGGTAACTGTATTGGCAAACACTGCTCTTAAATGGGGAGTGGATGAACTAAATGATGGTCCAAACCTGTTTAAACAGTACAGCAAATATTAAAAAAAAGTCTGGGCTTGGCTGAGCCCATCAAATTAATACGAAATCCATCTGGAGGAGTGTCTTGTGCAATTCTTTCTGCTCTCTAGCAAGAGCCCGTGAATACAGCATTCTTTTGCAGGTGCTGATCCAGTTACCACCTGCAACAGAAAATCTGATTTTGAGCCAAGCCTGGAAATGCAGACTCCGGATCCGTACTGGCACTGCTGGGAAGCGTGCCCTCCGGAAGCGCCCTGCCACGGGGAGCTGTGAAGATGGGCATGCTTCTACCTGGCTTTAGCTGCCTTCCCATTGATTAGCAGCCCTTTATTCTGCTAAAAAAGGAAGATACCCCCCCCTCAGGAAAAACAAACAAACAAACAAGCAAACAACAAACCAAACAAACTAACTGAACATAATTTTGTAGTTAGTATCAATAAAGATTATCCAGTGGGGTCCCTTCCAAATGTGACAGTGACTGGGGGATGAACTTCTGAAGCTTTTATTTCTGGTTTATGAAAACTGACTGATTATTAAGAATTCAGACAAGTTGTAGCTGTTTAAGGTAAGAGGTATCATAATTAATTATGTATTATTATTAATTAAAAATTAAGTTTAATGCAAGCAGCATAATTTATATGGCTGTTATTCTGTAATAGACAGAGGGTCCAATACTCCTTTTCTTATTTATGCAGAACACAGTTTATTTTAAATCACTACCTGCCTTACCAAGCGGGTGGAAGGACAGGATAGAATGCCACACGTAGAAATCTGCTGGTTCTAAATCTAAGGCAATTACGTGCAGTTCTAGGTCCTTTTGAAAACTGAATTAATGACAATTGATTAGTACATGCTCGAATCATGACAATTTGTTCAACTGATCATTTTAACAGAAAAAATTTGAGGCACTGAAGTTGAACAAAGGAGCTACAAATTCTTAAATGCGAATCTGTTCCAGACCAGCAAGGGAGGAATTCCCCAGTTTAGTACCCTGTACTTCTCATTCCACTTTCTCTCTTGTAAGACCCCCAAATCTGCCTACACACCTTACAGCAAGGCGACCTAGGTTACAGCAGGCAGCATACATGACTATTTTAAAAATTCACCTCATCGTATTACTAATTAAGAGAGGGATATGCAAAAGAGGGAAAAAGGGAGTGTGTGTGTGTGTGTAGAGGGAAGCAACACACTGACTTCCATATGAACCATTTATTGAATAAATACATGCGCCATAATGTAGAATTACATGAGCAAAAAAGGCAATCTGTACAAAATTGATTACCCTTTGTTCTCATTTCAACTCTCACCATTTGCTGCAGCTCTGATAAAGAATTCAAGACAGAAAATTAAAATTCTTTTAATCCAAGTCCAAGTGATACACATGCTGATTTGAGTTCGGGTTATACCACTGCTATAATTAAGAAAGCTGGTTTTCTTGTCGGTGAAGCGGAGTAATGCTAAAAACAGTTTCAATAGTAGAGAATGTGTTGGTACATAAAGGTAACAAAGCTTATTTTTAGCCATTTCTTAAACATCTTCATATGTTCATATTTTAAGGCACAGAATAAACAAGAACTACATGAAAAGCTATCAGTTGATAATGAGTACATTGACTTGATAAAGAGATGCGATTTTTGCCCAGAGGAAAAATTATGTTCGTCCTTCCTACTTCCATATAAATGGAGCAATCAGAATTTGGTAACTACGGTACAGAGGTTTGTTTCCACTCTCAAAAGAACCAATCTCATCTAGACAGTCATATTCTGATCCAAATTCACTCAGGAGAACGTTTCTAAAGAGCTTGGCATCCAGGACTGATTACAGTCAACGGGAATTACTGTCGCTGAATCACAATGACAATTCAATCTCTTCATTTCAGATTCCTAAATGGGAACTGGGCTCTCTTAAGAACTTATCCCTAATTTTAGGTTGTGAGCTGCTTTGGAATCCTGTCCTGTATACTTTATTCAGTTACTCACTTTGTGCTCACATTTACCCAAACACAGAATTTTTTTCCCCCCTCGAGGCTTTACAGGACAAAACATGCACTTTTTTTTGTTTCAAGTGCAGTCTCTTCTAAAATCTGTCTGCAGACTCCCCTTAAGACTCAAAACATCGAAATCAGTCTAACAGCCCATTTGTTGGCTGGATCAAACTCTGGGGCGTCACTGACCAAGATGTACAGCCAAAGTCTTTCCACCTCGGGCTGAACCAAGGCAAAAGACAATTATGCTGAACTGATGCACTTAGACCTCCTTTGTTTAGATCGGCTTTCGCTTCCTGCATTTTCATTGCATTAACAATAATCCTCTGTCTTTCCATTCTTAACTTTTTAATGGAGAAGTAGCAAAGAAAATATGTATTTCATAATATATTACATTTCATATGAAGAGATGAGAGTATATAGATCGATACTCATACATTCCAATATAGAGTGAAGCCTTCAAACAGCACTCATTTCTTACAAAGAACCCCTCTCTATTGCCCCGTCCATCAGAAAGTAACAGCAGCAAAATTTACAATGTAAGTTTGTTCACTAAAATTGCCTTGTATAAAATGCGGCAATAGGAAGGCCATCACCGTATAGAGGTGTATGTGTGCGTGTCACACACATCTGTGAGAAATGTTCATGTTAAACCGAATTTAGACAAACTGAAATGAGTCAATTCATAAACTCGAAAAAGACGAAAAGCTACATCTATGGTAGGCACTTTGGTACATCTAGTAATGTAGGCATATTCTACATCTAGAATTAAGGTTCTGTCAGTAGTTTTACAATAAAGCTAATTTCAGGAGTTTATTATTCTGCTTTAAAATTCTTTCTTGGCTGAGAGATCATTCTAGAATCTTAGCTAAATGATATCCTTTGTCTGTCTAATTGCACACTTATCCAAGAAGGAGGGTGTTGGCTCTGAAAGAGCTTAACTGTTCTCTCGGATTCTTAATGCAGATTTTTATAACAGTCTTGAGAAAACTTTCCAGAAAAAGAAAAAACAGTTCTGAATACAAAAAAAAAAAAATCCCTATAATTCATAAAATTAGAGTTATGAGTTCAGCTGTTTAGGCTGATACGCTCCCTTTGATTCTCAACTGTCTACCGTTACCGGTTTGTGCTAGTTGTATCACTGCTGGTCTGGCAGCAGACCACGGCAATGCTTCAGCAGAATGCCATCATTTCTCCAGAAACCCATGTGGACTATTGAAGGGCATTTTTTTCCATGCACCAAACACACTAAGTAGCAATGAAGCAACTGTAAAGACAGTCAGTTTCAACTCGGTTTCACACTTTCTTACCTATTGGTGTTCCACCTTAGTATTACAGAAGGTATAGCATAATATACTATTTAGCACAGTATTGTATAATAAAAATAATGTCTTGTACGTATGCCTACTATATGAAATTACATTGCAAGCTGATTTGTATACCTTATAAATCAGTGAAACAAGGCAGTAAGGACAGTCCTAAGTGGTTAGAGATTTTGTTTATAAGACTGAAAAATCCATGTCCTCCTATCTTCAAAAGGTCACGTCTAGTATTAGAGAGTACAGGAATAAATAACAAAATCCAAGTGAACCTGAATAATAAAACCATACTGTTTGTCATGTTGACTCCGTTAAATGAAAACTCAGATTTAGAAACTGTGATTCATGGACCTCATCCTCTATTTATACAATATTTATAGAATTTTCATTTTTGTTTATAATATTCTATAGCATGATTTTCCAATAATACATTTACATATAAATATTAAAATGTTAATGTTTTCTACATTTTAAGCTAGCCACACTGGGCCAGAAACACAATAAAGTAAAAATGTTTTTCTGCAGTTTGTTTTTGAAGAATATCACAAAATGATTAAGACCGTTGTGCTGCAAAGACAAAAGAGATTCATCTGAAGAAATTAACATGCATTTAGAAGAAAATATCTATATCCTTTATCTAATTTTCTTCTGAATTCAAACCAGCATGAAAGAATTATAAAAAAATAGTATATATTTACATGGTACAGTATATGTTGGTGAGATATAAAACAAGGCAGGAAAACAGCAGAACGCATTCTTTTCACTTTCTAATAGGTACAGCTGTCATAACGATCAATTTAAACACAAAAGGTTACTTTACTGTACTATTGCACATTACAGTAACACAAAATTGTTTAGCAAATTAAAATACAAAGTTTAACAATGAGAAAGGCTATGTCTACATAAAATGACCAAGTGTTATAAAATTATTGGGGATGTGTCTAAGAACTAAATCAGTAAAGCTATAAAAATAATATTGGTACATCTGTGAGAACAATGCTTTAAAAATATATAAAGGTTGGCAAAAGTATGCGTGAGGAATTCCCAGTATCCATGGGCCTAACTTGCACCATGTGGCTTTGTACCATCTTCTGTTAAATCATACCTGAAAATGAAAAAAAAAAAAAAAAAAGGGATTTTTTTTTTTTTTTACATTTAGCATGTATTATTAAAACTATTAACATAGTTATTAGTATGTAGTGTATTATTAGTGAAGGAAGTACTATACTTACCACTGGGTCCAGCCTTTAGCAAGTTCTTCAGATGCCAGAGGTATCAGTAACTGTGGAAAGTTAAATTAGCAATCAATGCATTATGGGTGGCTTTCATTCTGTCTTTTAAAGACCAAATCTGACAATCCTGTAAACTGCAGTGTAAGCAATGCCACTAATAAACAATGTATTTTACATCCTTGCCATCATAGCTATCTGCTATCTGCCAGACTTGCAGTTTCAGGTTGCTGGTTTTGACCTAAAATTCTATACCCTTTAGAATCACAGAATGTTTTGGGTTGGAAGGGACCCCCAGAGCCCATCTAGTCCAACCCCCTGCAGTGAGCAGGGACACCATTACCCAGATCAGGTTGCTCACAGCCCCGTCCAACCTGGGCTTGAATGTTTCCAGGGATGGGGCCTCCACCACCTCTCTGGGCAACCCGTTCCAGTGTTTCACCACCCCCTTCGTAAAGAATTTCCTCCTCATATCCAGTCTAAACCTACCCTGTTTCAGTTTAAATCCATTACCCCTTGTCCTATCACCGTTGTCCCTACTGAAAAGATTTTCCCCATCTTTCCTAGAGTCCCCCTTAAAGTACTGAAAGGATACTTTAGTGATACTCACAGGCTTAAATTCTGAGCATGGCACACCTTGGCAATGGCAATCAGCTAATGTGTTTATGCCAACAGCCTTCTTGGTAAACAGGAAAACTAAGAACACTGTTCACCATGAACTGACTGTGATTCTGGTATCACTCATCCTCCTTAGAGCTCGAACATGGCAATTTGCAAGAGTGTAGGAATTTACTATTCCTTTTTGCATGCTCCAAATCACACGTGTAGGAAATAGAGTGATCTAATGAGTGCCCATAGAACAGTGAAGCTGTACACACAATAGCTGGGTTTGGCATTGGGAACGTCTCCAGTAGCTGTTCTTTCTCATGGATTTCACAATCTGCAATTTTAGTTGCTAAACACAAATTTGTTCTGTGTGTTTCTCTAAGTACTCTTGCTTGTCTTTCTAGTCTTGTCTGACCATTTTCTGAGATGCCACCTGTTTTCTACTGCTTATTTTCTTTCTTTGCATGATTAAGAAGTCTGACATACAGGTTTCTTTTGTGACTGCAAGCCTCAGAATTTACCATTCAATAGAAGAGGTTACTGCCTCTTCTTTTGACATCTGCCTCTGCAATTGGTTCCTTCCCTTACTGAAGGAAGCTTGACATCTAAGCTATCTACAATTTTTAAAAGCTTCGTACTTCAATCAGGTGATTCAGTCAACATTAACAAGCTTATATCACAAGAGGATTTTAGTCTTATGTAATACCATGCTGTATTAACAGAGTTTGCTTGTCGGCAACTTACTTTGCCAAGCAGCCCTTTATCTTTGGACAAGAAACCACCACTGTTCTTCACTGCTACATCTAGTGTTCTTCTCTGTACTTCAGGCAGGGAAACACTGAAATCAAATCTGAAAGGCAAAGTGATGCTTTAGAGAGAATTTTGTAGCAGAAGTGCAAGTTCAGTTCCTACAGTTAAACAACAATTGAAATCCTAACTAAACCATCCCCCTTCCCAAACAAAAACTGAGGTCTGAGATAAATGAAGAAAAAAATCCTAATGTTTTGCCTAAAATATTTCATCAATAGTATAATCAACACCAAATGTTTGAGACTTCTGTTACCTTTGGTCTCTAGAAGCCATTGGTAAAATAAACAAATGAACAAACAAATAAACACACACAAACCCAACCAAACAAGGAAAAGATCAACCACTGACTATACAGAGAAGAAAATGAAGAATCCTACAATCTTGACAGCTCAGTATCACCGTTCTCCAAAAGGGAAAAACCGGTCAGTCTTACTGATCCTCAGTTCTCTAGAACCAGAGCTCCTTTCCTTTCCTGGCACACCAAGGAAACCTATCAGCTTCTAAGGAAGAATGCATTTTATTTGCTAGATCTGAAACTTACAGAAAGTGAGTGCAAGATTATACCACAATCTACATCTATTTGTCAATACAGGTCTTAAACAGCTTCATTGTTTTGCAATACATTTTACTTGGAAAGGCACAGTAAAACAAATCTATTACCCAGAACAGGAGAGAGCTGCACTACCAGCAATACCTACCACAGCATCTAACTAATGATTTACAAACTTCCCTCGGACAGAATGGACTGAAGTATTGTTTTCCCCAAACTAACTTTCTGTCTGTAGAGAAAGGTCTTCTTTACTGGTAAGTGATGGATGAGGAAGGGGTACACATGTGAGGGAAACTACCACCAAAAAGCTGAGTGCAACGATAAGGATTTTTATGCAAAATAATGTTGTACAAGCTTGCACAGCTTCTAACCCATAGGCCAGCATATTACCTGACTCCCTGGATGCTGAGAAGTGCCACCAAGTAGATTGACCGAGCAATTTGATCATGCAGAGACACTAGCTGGCCAGTCCTACCGAGGAGGCAGCATCTATCAGCTGGGCAATTGGCCAGTCAGAATCGACACACTCCCTGGCAGGAAGGGATATCAACAGCATTGCCCAGCTAAAAGGCACTCATGCTCTGACCACCTGCCAGAAGCGTGCACACTGCTTCTTAGCTACCAGCGCAAAGGGGATGTAACTGACGTAGGATAAGGCAGAAAATAAGAGAAGTGGCTGGTAACAGAGTAAGAAGGGCTACAGTGATAACAGGGAACAGACAGATGGGAAGAGCCATCACAGCAGAAGAGACAGGTATGTTCAAGTCTGGTGGTGACAACGAGGACTTTCAACAGCTCATCCATTCAGGTAAGCTGAGAAACCTTGATCTGACAGCTTTGTAATTACATGATATAAAACTACTACACATAGCTTAGAACATACATTTGATCAAACACTGGGTTTAACGTCTTCTTTGATACATGTGTTTTTCTTCTTCCTGATCGTCTCTTATCAGGCAATAAATACATTCGCACATATGGATCGGATCCTTCTTCTGAAAATGCTATTAGATTTCTGTGACCAGGGAAAAACAAGGGAAAACACTTAGAAAATAAATGAGACATTGCTGAATATAAGTCTCATCTTACTACATCTACCTACTACCACTACCATCACTTAATTTAGTATCTGAATCAGTTGTGCACCAAGTTGTGCACATTCTGCACAAAGCATGATGTACAGGATACGGCACATAGGTAACAGCAGTGGCAAAGAAAAACTAAAAAATGTCAAGCAGTGACTTGTACAAGATCAGATAAATGGTGAGCAGACAGCAGAGGTGGGAATACAATGTTTCTTAAATTCCAATTCAAAGTTTAGGTACAGCTTTCCAAAAATCATGTGTTTTTGTCAGTCCATGAAGATTCCATCTCTTAGAGATAGCTTTCAGAGGCGGCTGATAAAAATCTACATGCTATCTTCATTTAAAATCTGATAGAGGCATAATAGAGAAATAGAAAAATCACAGCAAAACCTTCAACAAAGTTTTTACTGATTCTGAGCCTAGCTCTGTATGTTTGTGTGTTTAACAAATAGTTACAATCAGTATGCTATTTTAAAAAGAACAAAGATGATCCAGACAACCAATTTAAGAGGATAAGTCATGCTATGACAAAGTTTACAAAGAGATATGCACAGAAATGAAATTGGGTATTTTATGCTTTTGCACTACCACAATCAGTTTGTTTCTTTGTGAACTATGACGAATTGTTAGTTGAATCTGTCCTAATGGAGACTGCCCAAGAGTTGTTCCACTGCAGGAAAAAGTAGAACACTATGCTTAGTTTTTAAAACACATATTTAAAGTAAGACCTAACTGAAATATACTCTGAGTAGTTTTCCTAGAAATCACGTATTATCGATTTAAATTTTCACTAGACCAATGTGAAAGAAGAGAACACACATTAGCATGTGAGTGTATCTTCATCAGCTTCTTGTACTTCAGTTCCTTGTCCAACAGCTCTACTCTCCAAAATAAGCTAGGTATTCTCGTCAGTTTAGAGGTCAGCTGCTCTCCAGTACCTTGAAAACCATGATCAGTAAAGAACCTGCTTAACCTAAAACTAACATTAAAGCAGTATCTAGGAAATCAGAAAGAATACTGAAAAATGAAAACCTCACTGATGGGCCACTCTCCACTATGGCCAGGAAACAGAAGACCAGCTCATTCTTTTCGAAATCCTCTAATATAAAATCTCTTAAGCCCACTTACCCTCTTAAAAGCTCAAATCACAGTATAAACAGCCATTTTACTTTTCATGTGGCTCATGCCACATTGAAAATAAGATTAGAATCAATTTACACTTACAAATACAGGTCATGCTTGAATAAAAAGCAAGTACCATGATTAAGAATTTCTGTTAAGGATGTCCATTATTTGCAGAGTTCCCTCATCTCTATAAAATGGTTATTTTAGCCTGTGTAAACTGACTATAAGTATTTTCTGTTTCACACAGGACAGTACACAGCATGCTTGGCATTTCTCAACCACCTGAAGGATATCTTAACCTTAAGGGAGAGACACACCTCTCTTGTGAATAGCTACTACAAAGTGATTGCAAAATGTTCCATTAACATTCCCAAGTCATCTACTAGTCAAAAAACTAGAATGAAGCATTTCAGTTCAGTATTTTCTTAATTAAAAAATAAAAATAAAAATCAGAGCACCTAAAAACATAAGGCCTGCAATAAAGGAGCTCCTTAGCTTTACCGCTCTTATCAAATGAGAAAGTATGAAATTAGCATATTAAATAATGAGTATTATTTTAAGATTTATCATAATTAATAAAGTCTAAGTCAGTTTTGGACCAGAAGAGAGACTGACAAACTGAAGACAAGACAGCAGAGGACCATAAAGATAAATGGGGGACTGGAGCACGTAAGCAGATGGGGAAGGAAATGTGTTTGTACAAATGGAAGAGAAGGCCAAGAGCAGATTGAACTTCAGTCTTTCACTACTTAAAATGGACATTATAGAGAAGACTGAGTCAGACTACTCGTGGCTGTGCACAGTAAACAAGAGGCCACAGTCAAGTTGCAGCAAGATAAATTCCAATTGAAATAAGGAAAACACATTTTCACAGTGGAGTGGTTAAGCATCGGAACTGATGAGAAATTTTATAAAAACTCCATCCTTAGAGATACTCAAAACTTGCTTGGACAAGGCCCAAGAAACCTGATCTAACTTTGAAGTGAGAATTGCTTTGAGCAGAGGACTGACTGACCTCCAGAGGTTCCTTCCAACCTATATTACTCTATTGATTCTATGAACTCTGATAGAGAAAAAGATGAATTGGTTCAAACCCTTAGAAATAACAAAATTAAAATCTTTCTACTTAGCTTCACAGAGAAGCTACATGAATAGGGAATTAATGGTTTCCATTCTCCTATTCAGAGTGGACAGTCTGCTCAGCTATCTTTACTGGCAAGTATAGCTGCCCATTGAGGCAAGTTAAAAAACACAGTTTAAGAAAGCATGGCTGCAGCAATCTTCATTAACTGAATAGTGACTATTCATTTAACATTCTTTATAGTCAACTATCCCTCTGAGCAATTTATAAAGACCAGATACATTCAGCTTAATCAGCTCAATATTAATGCTAATAGGATTTAGTGGTGAAACAGGCAACTACTGCCATGAAAGTCGTTAGAGTTGTATCGAAAAATACCCTCCCCTCTTGCCATCCCACTCTTTTTAGCACTACACAGTGTAGCTATGAGAACAAGGTGGACTTTTGTCTTGCAGATCATCGCAATGGTAAGGTAACTTCTAACTGCAGAATCTGTCTCACTGAGGTATTGGGAGGAAGCAGAAAATCACAATGACTGAATTTCAAAAGCCAGGCTCAAACAGTGACAGTAAAAAATATTACTGAAATGCAAATAAAGGACTCTCTTCTTTGGCTGCACTGATGACATTTTATATAAATCAACTTAGATGTATTGCAAAAACAAGTAATTGAAACTGTACTTTTCAAGCTGTCGTAGTCTTTGCCGTAACTCCTGCGTGGCAATAGGCAGAGATATGTCTGAGGCTATGCTAGGAGTGGGTTCTTTGACCGAGAGGTGGCTGGGAGAATAGGAGAAGTTAGAGGCATGAAGACTGGAGGAACTTCGGCTGAGATCTGTAGGCCACTGAGGGCTGGCATTGGGAGGCTGACTTTTTTCAGCTGTGTCAGTCTTTTTGTCACTATCAGTCACTGGGGAAGCTGGAACAGGTTTGTTTGAATCAGGTGCTGGTGAGACAGGAACCTGAGGCTTAAAAGATGATTTTCTTGCATCTTTGGAAAGAGATGGCCTTTTTACTTGGGCTGAGTGTTGATGGTCTGGAGATCTTGCTTGTTTTTCAAGAGAAAGGACCTAGATACAGTAAAAATACATATAAAATTACTATTTTCCAGCATAAAAAACAGGAACAAATTTGTTTCTACAAGAATGCTGGTTGGTGACAAATTAAGTTCAGACACTAATGCAGACCAAAAATATTCACGCTTATTCACTCTACAATAGGAAACCTTTTGCGCGGCAAAACAGCTCCATCTTCATGGCAACTGCAGTAACTATGAAACAATGTGAATGTCTCCATTCATTTAGAATTATTCTCCTCATTATTCCCTTCTTATACTCTACATGCTTCCGGTGCAAGTGCTATTTACTTTGCAGCTCTAGCCACCTGGAAAGCTTTTCTGTAATTTTTTTTCTTCTAATATTTTGAAATTTATTCCTACATCACAAGTTCTTCTCACTTATTGTCCTTACTTTCTCTTAAAGTTTTCTCTTAAACTTTTCATTTATTAATGACAAGTAAGCAGCAAAGTGCTTTAGAAAATAACATGTAACAGAAGTTAAGAGAAGTTTGACAGAGTTTGCAAAGAGATACACTACCTTATTAAACCAAATAATTTAGCTAGGGAAAAAGACAAACCAACTTTCAGGTATGCGAGTTTCATCTTCAAAACTCCAATGTGCTTGAAAGGTGGTCTGAATTTTTCTAGTACTATCAAGGTACTTCCTTTCCCTATAAACTTTATTCTTCTTAAACCATCATGACTTCATTTCTGTTTCTATAATACAAAGGTGATTTCACTGATCTGTAGCCTATTGAGTCATAAAATACTTGAAGGAATTCAGATTCCAAATATGAGTACCCTGAGTGCAATCTTCATGTTTATAGTGCTGTTTGGACCAGAGTTGCTCAGGTGGAACCGCTGATGCATAGTTAAATCTTCACTCTCCAGTAACTGGCTTAGAGGCAGTTTGAAGTTCCCCAAAGAACACTGGTGCTGTTCGTCCCTCACCTGAAGGAACACAGAACCCAAGTCATTTTGTATCATCCACTTTGTAAGAATTAAGAGAAAGAAAAGGAAATTACAGATGTAATTTAAAACAAAAAATCCAAAAAATATCAAATGTAGTTTGTTCTTAAACCAAATTTCCTTGATCATAAGATTACTTTACATTGTAGAAGGAAATAGCAAATATACTCAATGCCTAGTTTCTTCACGATCTTAGATGATACCAAACTAAGTGGGGAAGTGGACACGTTGAAATTGAGAGCCACCCTGCAGGAAGACCTGGATAGGCTGGAAAAGTGGGCTAACAAGAACCTTATGAAGTTCAACAGGGACCGTCTTGCACCTGGGAAAACATAATCCAGGAGCACAGCACAGGCTGGGACCTACTGAACTGAGGAGCAGCTCTGTGGAAAGGGACCTGGGGGTCCTGGTGGACAACAAGCTCAATACCAGTGAACAGTGTGCTGCTGTAATAAGTAAAATCAGCAGGATGCTGGGTTGCATCAACAAGGGCACCAGCAGCAGAGATAAAGAAATCATTATCCCACTCTACTCAGCGCTTGCCAGGCCACACCTGGAATACTGTGTACAGTTTTGGTCCCCACTGTGCAAAAAAAAAGCTGTGGACAGGCTGGAGAGGGTCCAGAGAAGGGCCACGAAGATGATGAAAGGACTGGGAAGCCTGCCATGCGAGGAAAGGCTGAGAGAACTGGGTTTGTTCAGTCTTGAGAAAAGCAGCCTGAGGGGAGAGCTTAGCACCATGTTCCAGTATTTAAAGGGTGGCTACATTACTGAAACTTGGTGGGACAAATGACTGGAGTGCAGCAGTTGATGGCTACAGGCTGTTCAGAAGGGAAAGGTGAGGAAGGAGGGGCGGAAAGGTTGTTCTCTACATCAAGAAATGGATAGAGTGTGAAGAGTTGCCTCTGGAGAACAGCCACAAGCAGGCTGAAAGCTTATGGGTAAGAATCAGAGACTGAGGCCACAAAGGAAACCTTGTGGTTGGTGACTACGACAGGTCACCTGATCAAGGGGAGCCTATTGACGAAGCCTTTTTTCTTCAGTTGAAGGAGGTATCACGCTTACAGGACCTTGTCCTGCTGGGGGACTTCAACCACCCCAACATATGCTGGGAAAGCAGCGTGGCAAGCTGTAGGCAATCGAGGAGACTGCTGGAATGCATGGAGGATAACTTGTTAAGCCAGGTAATAGCCCTACCAGAGGGCATGCGATACAGGACCTGTTGGTCACCAATACAAGTGAGCTAATTGGTGATGTCAAGATTGGATGCAGCCTGGGCTGGTGGAGTTCACAGTCCTGAGCAATATGGGTCAGGCAAAGAGTAAGGTCAGAACCCTGAATTTTAGGAAAGAAAACTTCCAGCTCGTCAAGGAGTTACCCAATAGAACCCCCTGGGAAACTGCCCTCAGGGACAAGGGAGCAGAACTGAGCTGGCAGATCTTTAAGGACACTTTCTGTAGAGCACAAGAGCTCTTGATCCCCAGGTGTAAGAAATCAGGCAAGGAAGGCAGAGATCAGTATGGCTGAGTTGAGACCTGCTGGTAAAACTAAATGGCAAGAACAAATTGCACAGGCCGTGGAAGCAGGATCCTGAGAAGAATATAGGAGACGCTGCCTGGTTGTTGGGATGGGGTCAGGAAGGCCAAGGCCTGGCTGGAGCTGAACTTGGCAAGGGATGCAAAGAATAACAGGAAGGGCTTCTAAAGGTATGTCAGCCAGAAAAGGAAGGTCAAAGAAACCTTCTTCCCTGATGAGCATGACTGGCAAACTGGTAACAACAGATGAGGAGAAGGCTGAGGTACTCATTGACATTTTTGCCTGTCTTCACTGTCAATCTCTCTTCCCACAACTCTCAAGTGGGTGAACGCCAAGACGGGGACTGGAAGAGTAAAGTCCCTCCCACTGTAACAGAAGATCAGGTTCGTGACCACCTGAGGAACCTGAACATACACAAGTCTATGGGACCTGATGAGATGCATCCCAGAGTCCTGAGGGAATTGGCTGATGTAGTTGCCAAGTCACTCTCCATGATATTTGAAAAGTCATGGCGGTCAGGTGAAGTCCCTGGGGACTGGAAAAAAGGAAACATTGCCCCAATTTTTCAAAAGGGTAGGAAGCAGGCCCCTGGCAGCTACCGACCTATCAGCCTCACCTCTGTGCCTGGGAAGGTTGTGGAACAGATCCTCCTAGAAGCTACACTAAGGCATATGGAGGACAGGGAGGTGATTGGAGACAGCCAACACAGCTTCACCAAGGACGAGTCCTGCCTGACCAACGTAGTGGCCTTCTATGATGAAGCAACTAAATCAGTGGACAAGGGAAGAGCATCGGGACGGGTGTAAGGCCTTTGACACAGTCCCCCATAACATCTTTCTCTCTAAATTGGAGAGGTATGGATTTGATGGGCAGACTGTTCGGTGGGTGAGGAATTGGTTGGATGGTCACATGCAGAAGGTAGTGGTGAACAGCTCATCATCTTGATGGAGATCGGTGACAAGTGGTGTTCCTCAGGAATTCGTACTGGAACCAGTACTCTTTAATATCTTCATCAATGACATAATGGGATTGAGTGCGCCTTCAGCCAGTTTGCAGACAACACCAAGCTGAGTGGTGCGGTGGACAAGCCTGAGGGACGGGATGCCATCCAGAGGGACCTGGACAGGCTTGAGAGGTGGACCCGGGTGAACCTCATGAGG